>OX030962.1:3708738-3726238 GCA_943735955.1 Piscicola geometra
AACCAGTTGATCTGGCTAATTTATTTACAACACTGTTAACATGTTCTCTAAAACTTAATTTCTGGTCTAGATGAACGCCCAAAAATTTAACTGTTTTATTTTCATTAACGTCGATGTTATTTAGTTTAATTTTGTATGGTTCCTTGTAATTTAAAAATTGGGTAGGGCCAAAAATTATATTTTGCGTTTTGGTGTTGTTTAATGTGAGGTTGTTTAGTGCAAACCAAGAACTCACATGTTTAATTTCTTATTCTGTGGCATCAAGAAGTTTTTTTAGTATATTTTCCTTTGCTAAAAACATTGGTGTCGTCAGCAAAACAAATATAATTGAAAAATTGTGTGGCTTGCGGTAGATCATTAAAAAATATGATAAACAATAGCGGTCCCAAGATGCTGCCCTGTGGAACACCCACTTAATTCATCAATTTATCTGAATTTTTGTTGTTCCAGGTAACAAACTGAAATCTTGCTGAAAGGTAGCTGCGAAACCATGACAGAGTTGAGTTTCTTATACCATAGTGCTCAAGTTTGTATAGCAAAATAGATTGATCGATACAGTCAAATGCTTTTGAGAGATCGAGACAAATGCCAACTACAAAATTTTTCTTTTCACTGGCTTCACCAATTTTATAAATCAAATCCACTATAGCCATCTCAGTTGAATGGTTCCCCCGAAAACCAAATTGATGGTTTAATAACATTTTATTCTTCTCGAGGTAACTACTTAGACGATTGTGCATTAATTTTTCTTCAATTTTCGAAAAGGCAGGCAACAAGGATATGGGTCGAAAATTTTTAACATCTGTGCAACCGCTCTCTTTCGCAATCGGGACAACTCTTGATAACTTGAAACATTTTGGAAAAACCCCCTTTGTAAATGACCTGTTGATGAGATGTTTAAAGACTTCCGCTGTTGATTGAATTGTTGAAATTATTATTTTTGGCGATATGTCATCATAACCACTAGACGTCTTTGATTTAAGAAGTTTTGTTGTAGTGATGATTTCTTCTGATGTTACATCGTGACAAAAGAATGAACTTGGTGACCCATTTTGAAGATATTTTTTCCAATCCGTGTTTTTTGAAAACGACTGTTGCATGTTTGGCGCCAGGTTAACAAATCACTACGAAGTTACACTTTCAATATAAACTGAGTTTAACACTATTCAAAACAACCTAAAACCACACACACACACACACACACACACACACACACACACACACACACACACACACACACACACACACACACACACACACACACACACACACACACACACACACACACATACATACACACACACACACACACACACACACATACACACACACACACACACACACACACACACACACACACACACACAGAGGATTCCACAGGGCACCACGGATGCCAGCGTCTCGGAAGGCAACAAGGCACACAACCTGCACAAGAACCGCTTCAAAGACGTCATCGCATGTCCGTTTGCTTGTTCTGCTTCTTGTCACGCTTACTTTTTATGATTCTAACTTTCAGAATTCGTTTGTTTAAGTTGTCGAGAATTTGGAATATTAACATTAAATTGTTATCACTGTGGTCGTTGTCATCATCAGCATCACCACCATCATCACCATCATCATCATCATCGCCAGGATCATCATCATCATCATCAGGATGATAATCATCATCATTCCCTTCACAGAACTTTACTATTGACGCCTCAAACTGCCAACATTTCACCACTTCCAACTCACAGACGACCACAGCAGAGTGGTGTTGCAGGGAGGTGGTGCTGATGACGATTACATCAATGGCAACTTTATCGATGTGCGCATTGCATGGTATTCATTCATCAGACCAATCAGCCATTCATCATAATATATGAGCTTGGTCACAGTAATTGCAGTAATTAATAAAATGATATTTATATATTACCTTATCCCTCTCCTTTTGCGTCTGCGTGTATTTGTGTGTGCGTGCGTGTGTGTGTGTTTATTTTATGTAGTTGTCTGTGTGTGTGTGTGTGTGTGTGTGTGTGTGTGTGTGTGTGTGTGTGTGTGTGTGTGTGTGTGTGTGTATGTGTGTGTGTGTGTGTGTGTGTGTGTGTGTGTGTGTGTGTGTGTGTGTGTGTGTGTGTGTGTGTGTGTGTGTGTGTGTGTGTGTGTGTGTGTGTGTGTGTGTGTGTGCGTGTGTGTGTATTTATTTTATGCAGTTGTGTACGTGATTTGTACGGAAGCATCTTTCATGACGTCATTCAAACGCAGGCGTTCAAGAAGAAGAACTTCTACGTGGCCACACAAGGTAGATGGCGTGCAACTCTCCACAATTACTACTACTTCCACTACACCATACTGTTGTTGTTGGCATTCATCCATCTCGTGAGATGATGATAGCGCTCTGATGTGTTCTTTGACGGCAGCTTCTAGAGTGGCTCAGCAGACCGATCCTGGATCGACAGTCTCTGCTGCAGCGGCTGCAGGTGATGTCGGATGGAGGATCGAGAGACTGATTCTGCTGCCTCATTTTTCTTCTTTGCCTCCGGGATTCCAGATGTTGCCTGCGTTCTTCCTCGCCCTTTTTGATGCCTTTGTGGACAGTCTGGCGCCAGCCCCTCCGGTCATCTGCTAGCTCTTCCCATCTGCCAGGGTCGATACCCGTAAGTTTGAGGTCGCGTTTGCAGACGTCTTTGAAGCGTAGTTGCGGGCGACCAACTGGACGGTGTCCTGTTGCCAGCTCGCCATAGAGGATGTCCTTGGGTATGCGACCTTCTTCCATTCTACGCACGTGACCCAGCCAGCGTAAACGTCTTTGGCATAGAAGGAGGTGTATGCTGAGTGAGTTGGTTTGATTGAGTACGGCTGTGTTGGTGACTTTGTCTTGCCATGTTATGCCAAGGATGCGTCGGAGACAGCGAAGATGAAAGCTTTCGAGACGATCTTCTTGCCTGGCATAGGTGGTCCAGGTTTCGCTGCCATACAACAGAGTGCTGAGAACGCATGCCTGGTACACTTTGAGCTTGGTGTTTCGTGTCAGTTGGTTGTTGGTCCATACACGTTTGCTCAATCTGGCCATGACGCTGGCTGCTTTGGCGAGCCTCTTATCAATCTCAATGTCGAGGGATAGGCTGCTAGTAATGACGGAACCCAAGTATGTGAACTTGTCAGTGGCCTCCAGCACCTGATTGTCGATTGTGATTGAGGGTGGAACAGGAATGTCTTGACCCATGATGTTGGTTTTCTTGATACTGATGGTCAGACCAAATTCCCTGCAAGCCTGAGCAAAGCGATTCATCAGCTGCTGAAGGTGTTCCTCCGTGTGTGACACCAGGGCCGCATCATCAGCGAACAGCATTTCTCTGATGAGGGCAGTGCGAATTTTTGTCTTTGCTCTTAGGCGTGCCATGTTCAGCAGTTTCCCGTCACTTCTGGTGTGTAAATGGACACTAGAGACCGACCGAAACTCGGTTCGGTTTCGGCGCCGAAATTGCCAATTTTCTTAGTTTCGGCAATTTTTCGGTTTCGGCCGAAAATAATTTTGTAATTTCGGCTCAATTTTGGTTTCGGCCGAAATGAATCTCATATTTACCGAAAACCCGAAATTTTTATTGATTTATGTAGTTTATCTGATATATCTGTATCCTCAATCGAACTATTAAGTTCGGATTCGATTCTCTATTAGATATCTATTAGTTATCGTGGTTGATTGATTTATGGGTGTCATCAGTCTAATTATTCGAATAACATATACAAGCATCTGGAACAACAATCATGTATTTGAAATTTAAGTAATTGGCATACGTTCAATGATGATATTTAACAAAACTTATTTTAAGCAAATTCTATTTCTTAAAACATTTGTTTAAAAAATGTTATTGTAAAAGTAAGTATCTGTATATTAGAGGTCGGACATGGACGATTTTTCATTCCCGGTCCCGTCCCGTTCCCGAAATTTGTTTTCCCGTCCCGTCCCGTTCCCGATGGGACATCAGAATTTTGATTCCCGTCCCGTCCCGTTCCCGAAATTTTTTTTCCCGTCTCGACCCGTTCCCGAAAGCTTTTTGTTTTTTTATTCATTTTCGCTGCCGTTTGCACTGGTCCCAAACTTACTAGTTCTAACATTTCTTAAAATTTATTATTTGAAAATCAGAGAATATTTCTTTTAATAAAATAAAAAAAACACGATTTAAATTTCAAATATTTATTGAAATGAGAGTATTGAAGTTAGTCCTTGTTTTTGAGTAATTCAATCAAGTCTTTATTGCTTTTCACACGGGTTAAACCGTTAAGAGTTTCAGCTTTCAAATGAGATGATTTTGGGTCTGAAGTTAAACGACCACATAATGAAAAATTCCGTTCACAGGGAATATAACTTGCAGATATACTAAACAAAATTTTGGCTACTTCTTGTAGTATTTTAAAACTGCTCATTTTACTTCAATAAAATAAAACATCTTTATAATCATCTTTTTTTTGGGGACGTAATTGTGAATATTTGTACAATTTATCCTCTTCTGAATTTTCTTCTTCGTTCATTATTATTAATTCTTCAATAATTTTAGAAATATTTTTTTGACAACATTCTTATTCTCCACAACTGCAAATATAAAATCATTCGTATAATTTGATAGTATAATAATTTTATTATAATTTTTACGCTATAAAAACAAACATAATAGGTCTAAATAACCATCATTTGTTTTTTTCTCAACGGCACTGCAGCTTGGTCTGGCTGTACAAAATAGAATTAAATTTTCTCTAATGAAAGTCTTGGTATTTATTTCTTTTCTATCCCAAACTTTTTTCCTATTATTCTTTCATACTGGGGATGCAACAGACATGCTGTCATATGAATAAGATCAATGGCATCTTTTCTTTTGTCGAAATGATCAACTGAGCAATCATTTGGAAATTAATCATTCAAATTCAAAGTATTAATTTATAAAATTAAAATAATATAACTGACCATTTTGATTTCATCTGAAAAGTTTTCATCGTCACCCATTTGTTCTAATCTCCCTAATCTTTGGACTCATCATAACAACTTCAAATGTAGTGTTGGAGATTTTAACATTGGCAATGGTGGCTTCGTTATACATTTCTATTCCATTTAATACTTATTTTAAGTACGGAGTATCGATGAAATAAAGATTTCCATACTTAGAAGTTTGCTGATAATCATTGTTAAAGAATCCAATCCCAATAACTGTTATTCCCGTTTTTCCCGTTCCCGATTTAAAAGATGATTCCCGTTCCTGTCTTTTCCCGTTCCCGATTTGAATGTTGATTCCCGTTCCCGTTCCCGTCCCGAAAACCTATTCCCGGTTCCCGACTTTTCCTGTCCCGAAATTAATTTTCATTCCCGTTCCCGCGGGAGTCCCGCGGGTACCCGCAGGTACCCGTTTAATCGGGTACCCGGTCCGACCTCTACTGTATATCCTCAATCGAACTCGAATTATTAAGTTTGGGTTCGATTCTCATCTCTATTAGATATCTATTAGATGTGATGGGAAAGTTAAATGCATCTTTGGCAATGATCCAGAGGGTCGATTTATCAGAGGTACACACACACACACACATGTGGAATTCTAGATATCCATGCTTTGAAAAACAATATATATAAGTCGAAAGAACGATAAGATTTGGCTTCGATTAATTAATTCAAAAATAAATTGTGAGAATGTCGTTGAATCCTATTTGGAAGTTTTTTACAAAATGTCAGTCTGACCAAAGCAAAGCCTGTCAACACCAACAAATTTTTGTTGTTAAAAAACTTTTATTTTTTGGCTTAAAATATACGCTTGTTTGGATTTACTTATAAAACTGGCATTGTCATCGTTAAATACTATTTTTTCATTTTTAATAAGAGTTGGAAAAAATTTCGGTTTCGGCTTCGGTTTCGGCCGAAAATCTGATTACAATTTCGGTTTAATTTCGGTTTCGGGCGAAAATTGATATTCAATTTCGGCTTAATTTCGGTTTCGGCCGAAAATGGGATTTTAATTTCGGCCTAATTTCGGTTTCGGCCGAAATAAAAATATCTGTTTCGGTCGGTCTCTAATGGACACCTTCGGCAGACTCTTTAAATGCGAAGTTCAACAGCATCAAGAAGAAGATACCGAATAATGTAGGCGCTAGCACACAACCCTGTTTGACCCCACTCTTGATTATGAAGGATTCTGAGGTCTCCCCATCGTAGCTGACCACACCTTGCGTATTTTCATGATAAGAAGTTGTAAAGTTGAGCAGCCGAGGTGGACAGCCGATCTTCTTGAGTAGCCGAAATAGGCCGTTCCTGCTTACAAGGTCGAATGTCTTAGTTAGGTCGATAAAGGCGATATACAGCGGCATCCGCTGCTCTCTGCACTTTTCCTGGAGCTGACGCACGGAGAAGATCATGTCGACTGTGGATCTTCCTGATCTGAAGCCGCATTGCGATTCAGGATACACACGACTTGCTAGGACTTGGAGACGGTTGAGGACAACGCGTTTGAAAGCTTTACCCACGACGCTAAGCAGTGAGATGCCCCTGTAGTTGTTGCAGTCGCTGCGGTCGCCCTTGTTCTTATACAGGGTGACAATCTTGGCATTGCGCATGTCCTGTGGAACTCTACCTTTTCTCCAACATAGGCAAAGGAGCTTGTGAAGTGATTCTAGTAGAGACGGTTTACCACATTTGATTAGTTGTTTGGTGCGTGAAGATAACGGCCTGCTTGTTGAGCTGTGCTCTAAGCTCCCGGCACCCACTGAACCAGGCAGGCCGTGACGGGTAACACCTTATTGACCGGGGGCTGCCCGGCTTAGGACGGGCGCTAGCTACCATGGGACTGCGAGGGTCCCTCCCACCATTGAAGACAACCCGTGGCGTCCAGCTCTACGCCAATTGAGCAGGGACTTATAACCCGTAAACTGCTGTCTTCTTGTTTGTACTCTCGCCGTAAAGCGAGACTGGAGTGAACATCTCCAGGGCGCTAGCCTGGGCAAAGCGTGTAGAGGTCTTGTGCTGCCCAAACAACAGGACCCCCCTCTCGGCTTCGTCGACTAGATCCAAGGGGGTGCAAGCACCACGCTTAGAGCCGATTTGGCTGCAGGAGTTGCCGGAAGGACATCATAGATGACGATCCACCGCCTTAGGGACTCCGACTCCTCATTTTTTCTCGGGGTTGACTCCCAAAGCCTTTTCCATGAATGGATAGCCTGCAAGGCAGCAGCGGTTGGTAGTCAGAGTTTTCCTTCTCCTAGATGGGTTGCCTTCTCGGGCTGACGAGCCCCATCTGCCCGAAGCGACTGGTTTTAAAGCGCCAGTGACCCGCCTTCGCCCCTTCTCCTGTCAGTAGAAGCAGTTCCGCCGCGAGCAGGTCAGGAGTTGGACTTAGTTGTCAGAGGCGGTACAGAGACGCACGCCGTAAAGGAGCACTTTATAGGCAGTGGGAGCTTATCCCCACTGCCGCCCCTTGGCTATGACAACCTTGGAACCAACATACTATAACTACGTGATCACCATAGCACTACTACACCATACTATAACTACATGATCACCACAGCACTAGTACACCATACTATAACTACCTGATCACCACAGCACTACTACACCATACTATAACTACATGATTACCATAGCACTACTACACCATAGCACTACTACACCATACTATAACTGCATGATCACCACAGCACTACTACACCATACTATAACTACATGATCACCACAGCACTACTACACCATACTATAACTACATGATCACCACAGCACTACTACACCATACTATAACTACATGATTACCACAGCACTACTACACCATACTATAACTACATGATTACCACAGCACTACTACACCATACTATAACTGCATGATCACCACAGCACTACTACACCATACTATAACTACATGATCACCACAGCACTACTACACCATACTATAACTACATGGTCACCATAGCACCACTACACCATACTATAACTACATGATCACCACAGCACTACTACACCATACTATAACTACATGATTACCACAGCACTACTACACCATACTATAACTACATGATTACCACAGCACTACTACACCATACTATAACTGCATGATCACCACAGCACTACTACAGTATTTACACACCGCTAGTCAATCACCAGGTCCTTGCGATAACACTGAAACTAACACCACTATTGTTCCCCTCTAGCCACATTGCCACAGCTACACCAACACAGCCACATCACCCTAGTCACATCCTTTCACCACACCAACACAACCACACCAATACAACCACTCCAATACAACCACGCCAATACAACCACACCAATACAACCACACCAACACAACCACACCAACACAACCACACCAATACAACCAAACTAACACTGCCACACCAACACAGCCACACCAACACAACCACACCAATACAACCACACCAACACAACCACACCAATACACCCACACCAATACAACCACACCAATACAACCACACCAATACAACCACACCAATCCAACCACACCAATACTACCACACTACAACAACCACAACTTTTACCACAGCCCTTAAGCACAACCACACTTCTTGACCACACAACCCACACTTCATGACCACACTACCCACACACAACAACGACAGGCTGCAAGGAGCAAACGGTGGCAGACTTCTGGAGGATGGTGTGGCAGCTGCACAGCCGCAGGATCGTCATGCTCACCAACCTGGTCGAACGAGGAAACGTCAGTGCTTTGAGGATGCTTGTCTTCCACATCCACCCTAGCTGCTTATTACCGCATCCACCACTTCCTGTCTTCCATTCATTTACCCATCTACCTTCCATTCACCTATCCACCACTCATCTATCTATTCGCCATCCATCTTTTCATATACTACCCATACAATACAATACAATACAATACAACGACGAGTATTATTAACGTGGCGTAACCCCGGAAGGGCTTCAAGACCACTTGGTTATGGAAAATTTGATAATAATATTAATAATGATAGATGAATAAATGGAAAGTATAGGAAAAGTAAATTATTGAAATTTAACAATATAATCATTTCTATATATATATATTTTTTTTTAATAGACAAAATAATTATTTTTTTAAAGATTGAAACTGAAATAATAACAATAAATTTAAGAAAAAAGTAAATATCTATATTATATTATTATTATGATTATTTTTATTTATTATGATTATTTATTTTACAATTATTATTGACCATTAGTAAAAATATAAAAAGAATGAAATTGAGAAGCAAGAAATTGATTAATGGAAAATGAGCGGTAAATTTGTAAGTTATTTTGATCGGTCGAACAAGTACGTTTTCAGGGAACGGCTGAATCTCGCGGTCGAGCTCGGGGGTTTGAGTCTATTGGGAAGACTCTTCCAAAGAGTCGGCGCTGCAACAAAAAAGCTTCTTGCACCTGCATACTTGAGTTTGTAGCTCTGTGGAACTACATCTTTTGACCTGGAAGACCTGAGTCTTTCCCTCTGGGGAAGACTTGCTCTCATGACAATACTACTCGACAAATAATCTGGGCACTCATTAGACAGACACTTGTGCATTAACAAGATGTTTTTGTATTCAATTCTGTTTTCAACACGAAGCCAGTGAAGCTCCTTGAAAACAGGGCTGATGTGATCATACTTTCTAGCACCTGTTATGAGCCCTAGCTGTAGTGTTGATTATGGACTGAATTTTCTGCAGCTGCTTCATTGGCGACCCAGTAAGAATGATATTGCCATAGTCAATTCGACTGAGAACCAAAGCAGAAGCCAATGTTCTCAGTGAGTCCTTGGTCAATAACCATCTTATGGATCGAATTTGGCGTAAGGAAGCAAATACGATCCATAAGACCCATTTACGTATACACCACTCATTTACCCATCCACATTAAACTAACGTCTATTTTTCACACACACACACACACACAAACATTTAACACCATGAATGAGCGGGGATGGCTTAGATGGTAGACGTTGGACTTGCGACTCAAAGGTTGTCTGTTCGAATCCCTGACGAGCAACCGTAAACTATCATAAACCTAGTGTATGTGATGCGGTTTTGCGACGTATGCATTGAGAGATGTGTACGTCGTGTGGAGTGGCGTCTCTGGCGCTTAAGAACCATGGTTCTCAGAACCATTGTAACATGGCCTGCGTCTGTCAGGCTGTGAATAATACAGACAATAACAAAAAACAAACAAACAAATCACACACACACAAACACAGATACACACACACAAACACACACACACATACGCACACACACACACACACACAAACACACAAACACTAACACAGATCAAGTGCCACCAGTACTGGCCACAGCAGGCACAGCAAGCATGCACTTACGGAAACCTCAGAGTCACCCTTCTCAAATGCACCACCACCTCCTACTACACCATCCGCACTCTCCTCCTTCAAGCATCATCATCATCACCACCATCATCATCATCATCACCCTCGCACCCAGCTCCAACATCGAAATCATCATCACCACAACCGCCATCATCGTCATCATCATCATCACGACTGGTGACACAATTTCAATACACCGCATGGCCAGACCAAGGTGTTCCAGCCAACCTGACCCAATTAATCAACTTTCGAAACAAGGTCAGGTCACGTGATGGTGATGATGACGTCATCGTAGTGCACTGCAGGTTGGTGTGTGTGTGTTTGTTTGTGTGTGTGTGTGTTTGTGCTTGTGTGTTTGTGTGTGTGTGTGTATGTTTGAGCTTGTGTGTTTGTGTGCTTGTTTGTGTGCTTGTGTGTTTGTGTGTGTGTGTTTGTGTGTGTGTGTGTTTGTGCTTGTGTGTTTGTTTGTGTGCTTGTGGTGTGTGTGTGTATGTGTGTGTGTGTGTGTGTGTGTGTGTGTGTGTGAGTGTGTGTGTGTGTGTGTGTGTGTGTGTGTGTGTGTGTGTGTGTGTGTGTGTGTGTGTGTGTGTGTGTGTGTGTGTGTGTGTGTGTGTGTGTGTGTGTGTGTATTTAAATATATTTGTGCGCGTTTATGTAATTGTGTGTGAAAACCAACACACTTCCCTCACACCAACCACTACCACATCACACTACTACCACATCTCACTACTAATGCAACAACAACAGCGCAGGCATCGGCAGGACAGGCGCCTTCATAGCCTTCGACAGGCTCATGGACGAAGTGGCCGACACCGGCTCCATTGACCTGGTGGCCACCACTGCCCGCCTGAGGCTGCAGCGCTACAACATGATCCAGAGGCCCGTATGTGGGACTCGTGGTTGTGGTCTAGTACTGTGTACTTCTGTGTACTGTGTACTGAAATTTACTGTAAAGTGGGCTGGTCGTTTTTGCTCTCAGTTTAATAACTTACTTTTTTCATAGATAAAACTGTAACTAGCAAAATTACGTCTACTACGACGACGACGAGACGACGACTACTACTACTACTACTACTACTACTACTACTACTACTACTACTACTACTACTACTACTACAACTACTACTACTACTACTACTACTACTACTACTATACTAGTACTACTACTACTACTACTACTACTACTACTACTACTACTACTACTACTACTACTACTACTACTACTACTACTACTACTACTACTACTTCTAGTATAACTACTACCACCACAGATGCAGTACTTGTTCGTGTACAGGGCGTTGTTGGAGGGCAGTCTTGCTGTGGGCTCTTGTGTGCGCATCAAGGATCTAGGCGCTTACTACCACTCCATCACCAAACCACGCAGTATCGACAACAACAATAACAACAACAATAAAAAGGAAGTTTTTCAAGACTCTGAGCTCTTGGAACAGTTCAAAGTGAGAAGTAGTAGTAGTAGTAGTAGTAGTAGTAGTAGTAGTAGTAGTAGTATTAGTAGTAGTAGTAGTAGTAGTAGTAGTAGTAGTAGTAGTAGTAGTAGTAGTAGTAGTAGTAGTAGTAGTAGAAGTAGTAGTAGGAGTAGTAGTAGTAGTAGTAATGATATTAGTAGTATTAGTAGTTAATAATTGTAGTATTATTTTAAATTTTATTATTAATAATTTTAGTTTTATTATAATTGTTATTCATATTATTAGTGTAGTGGCAGTAGTAGTAGTAGTGCCCAAACCTTGCAGAAGCTCCATTCGATGCGCGAGCAGACTGCAGTGGTGAGTGGCTTGGCGCTCGAAGCTGAGAACAAGGATAAGAACCGCTACGCCCACCTCTACCCCGGTGCTGCTCTTGTTGTTGCTTTGCTTGTTTTGGGTGAACGAGTGGCCGAGTCGGCAACGACTCTCGGCTTGATCAATAATGAAAGGTCTTAGGTTCAAGGGCAACCGATGCCCTAGTAACCCAAAGACGCATATAAAAGATTCGCAGCCTAGGTGTTTTACGCCACTACAATAATGCTCATTATCATCTTCATTATCTTCATCTTCATCATCATCTCCATCTCCATCATCATCTTCATCATCATCATCATCTTCATCATCATCTTCATCATCATCTCCATCTTCATCTTCATCATCTTCATCATCATCATCTTCATCATCATCTTCATCATCATCTCCATCTTCATCATCTTCAGTATCATCATCATCATCTTCATCATCATCTCCATCTTCATCATCTTCATCATTTTCATCATCATCTTCATCATCATCATCTTCATCATCATCATCATCAACAACAACGTGCAGACGACACGAACAGACCCTACCTGACAAGTGTTGTCGAGGGCACCAACGACTACATCAACGCCACCTACCTCGACGTATCTTCCCCCTTTCAATTTCATTGCATTATTGTTACTATTATTAAAATTATCATTATTATTGTTATTGTTACTATTATTAAGATTATCATTATTATTGTTATTGTTACTATTATTAAGATTATCATTATTATTGTTATTGTTACTATTATTAAGATTATCATTATTATTGTTATTGTTACTATTATTAAGATTATCATTATTATTGTTATTGTTACTATTATTAAGATTATCATTATTATTGTTATTGTTACTATTATTAAGATTATCATTATTATTGTTATTGTTACAATTATTAAGATTATCATTATTATTGTTATTGTTACTATTATTAAGATTATCATTATTATTGTTATTGTTACAATTATTAAGATTATCATTATTATTGTTATTGTTACTATTATTAAGATTATCATTATTATTGTTATTGTTATTATTATTAAAATTATCATTATTATTGTTGTTATTAATAATTGTTGTATTATTATTATTATTATTGATATTCATTTTATTATTGTTATTCATATTATTATTGTTATTCCTATTATTATTATTTCAAATCACTCACTTCCACCCACTCACCTCCATCCACTCACCTTCAACTCTTCATCTCCACCCACTCACTTCCACCCACTCACCTCCATCCACTCACTTCCACCCACTCACCTCCATCCACTCACTTCCACCCACTCACCTCCACCCACTCACCTCCACCTACTCACTTCCACCCACCCACTTCCATCCACTCACTTCCACCCACTCACATCCACCCACTCACCTCCACCCACTCCGACCCACTCACTCACTTTAACTCACTTCCACCCACACCCACTCCCCACCCCTTCTTACTTTTACCCATCCACTCACCACCCACCCACTCCCACTTCCACTCACTCACCACCACTCCCTAACCTCTCACCTCTACCCACCCACCCACTCCCACTTCCACCCACTCACCACCCACCCCCAACTCACCCACCCACAACAGGGATACACACGTCGCAACGCCTTCATATGCACCCAAATGCCCCTCCCCCACACCGCCATCGACCTGTGGAGACTCGTCTTCGAGAATGACGTCAGAATCATCATCATGCTCAACACCTCCGACAAGGATGTCCCCGTATGTGATTTTATGAACACACATGCACATATATACACATAAACACACCTACACAAAAAAACACACACATACATATACAAGAACACACACATACATATACAAGAACACACATACATATACAAGAACACACACACACACACACACACACACACACACACACACACACACACACACACACACACACACACACACACACACACACAAAGACACACACACACAAACACACACACACACACATACACATACAAACACACACCAGAGGTCGGACATGGACGATTTTTCATTCCCGTTCCCGAAATTTTTTTCCCGTTCCGTTCCGTTCCCATTGGGCCATCAGAATTTTGATTCCCGGTCCCGACCCGTTCCCGAAACTTTTTGACCCGGTCCCGTCCCATTCCTGATAAAAAATTTCTTTACATTTATTTTCGCTGCCGTGCTCACTGCTCCCAAACTTACTAGTCTTAACATACAAAAAATTATTCTTTGAAAGTCAGAGAATATTTCTTTTAAACAAATAAAAAAAACACTATTTAAATTTCAAATATTTATTGAAATGAAAGTATTGAAGTTATTAAGTTGTTTTTAGTAATTTAATCAAGTCTTTTTTCTTTTCATACGGGTTAAACCGTCAAGAGTTTTAGCTTTCAAATGAGGTGATCTTGGGTCAGAAGTTACACGACCACATGTTGAGAAATTCCGTTCACAGGGAATAGAACTTGCAGGTATACTAAACAAAATGTTGGCTACTTATTTTTGTATTAAAAAATTGTTTATTTTACTCCAATAAATAAAACATCTTTATAATCTTCAATTTTGGTGGGACGTAATTGTGAATATTTATACAATTCATCTTCTGTATTTTCTTCCTCGTTCATTATTATTAATTCCTCAATAATGTTAGAAATATGTTTTTTGACAACATTCTTTTTCACAACTGCACAAATAAAATCATTCGTATAATTTGATAGTATACAAATTTTATTTTAATTTTTACGTTATAAAAACAAACATAATAGGTCTAAGTAACTATTATTTGTCTTTTATTTCAACGCTCTGCAGCTTGGTCTGGCTGTACAAAATAGAATTAAATTTTCATTATTGAAAGTCTTGGTATTTATTTCTTTTCTATCCCAAACTTTTTTCTCATTATTCTTTTAAACTGGGGGATGCAACAGACATGCTGCCATATGAATAAGATCAATGGGCATATTTTCTTTTGTTGAAATGATCAACTGAGCAATCAACTGGAAATTAATAATTCAAATTCAAAGTATTAATTTATAAAATAAAAATAATATAACTGAAGATTTTGATTTCATCTGACAAGTTTTCATCATCACCCATTTGTTCTAATCTCTAATATTTGGACTCGCCATAACAACTTCAAATGTAATGTTGGAGATTTTGACATTGGCAATGGTGGCTTCGTTATACATTTCCATTGCATTTAATACTTATTTTAAGTTCGGAGTATCGATGAAATGGAGATTTCCAAACTTAGGAGTTTGCTGAAGAATAATTAATCCCAATAACTTTTATTCCTCGATTTGAATGTTGATTCCCGTTCCCGTCCCGAAAACTTCTTCCCGGCTCTTGACTTTTCTCGTCCCGAAATTAACTTTCCTTCCCGTTCCAGCGGGTACCCGGTCCGACTTTTAACGCACACACACACACACACACACACACACACACACACACACACACACACACACACACGCACGAACACACATACACACTAGAGGTCGGACATGGACGATTTTTATTCCCGGTCCCGTCCCGTTCCCGAAATGTGTTTTCCCGTCACGTCCCGTTCCCGATGGGACTTCAGAATTTCCCGAAATTTTTTTCCCGTCCCGACCCGTTCCCGAAAGCTTTTTGTTTTTTATTCATTTTCGCTGCCGTTTTCACTGGTCCCAAACTTGCTAGTTCTAACATTTCTTAAAATTTATTATTTGAAAGTCAGAGAATATTTCTTTTAATAAAATAAAAAAACACGATTTAAATTTTAAATATTTATTGAAATGAAAGTATTGAAGTTAGTCAAGTCTTTATTGCTTTTCACACGGGTTAAACCGTTAAGAGTTTCAGCTTTCAAATTAGATGATTTTGGGTCTGAAGTTAAACGACCACATATTGAAAAATTCCGTTTACAGCGAATATAACTTGCAGATATACTAAACAAAATTTTGGCTACTTCTTGTAGTATTTTAAAATTGCTCATTTTACTCCAATAAAATAAAACATCTTTATAATTTTCAATTTTTTTGGGACGTAATTGTGAATATTTGTACAATTCATCCTCTTTTGAATTTTTTTCTTCGTTCATTATTATTAATTCTTCAATAATGTTAGAAATATGTTTTTTGACAACGTTCTTATTCTCCACAACTGCAAATATAAAATCATTCGTATAATTTGATAGTATAATAATTTTATTATAATTTTTACGTTATAAAAACAAACATAATAGGTCTAAATAACCATCATTTGTTTTTTTTCTCAACGGCACTGCAGCTTGGTCTGGCTGTACAAAATAGAATTAAATTTTCTCTAATGAAAGTCTTGGTATTTATTTCTTTTCTATCCCAAACTTTTTTCTTATTATTCTTTCATACTGGGGATGCAACAGACATGCTGTCATTGGAATAAGATCAATGGCATCTTTTCTTTTGTCGAAATGATCAACTAAGCAATCATTTGGAAATTAATCATTCAAATTCAAACTATTAATTTATAAAATTAAAATAATATAACTGACCATTTTGATTTCATCTGAAAAGTTTTCATCGTCACCCATTTGTTCTAATCTCCCTAATCTTTGGACTCATCATAACAACTTCAAATGTAGTGTTGGAGATTTTAACATTGGCAATGGTGGCTTCGTTATACATTTCTATTCCATTTAATACTTATTTTAAGTACGGAGTATCGATGAAATAAAGATTTCCATACTTAGAAGTTTGCTGAAAAATCATTGTTAAAGAATCCAATCCCAATAACTTTTATTCCTGTTTTTCCCGTTCCCGATTTAAAAGTTGATTCCCGTTCCCGTCTTTTCCCGTTCCCGATTTGAATTTTGATTCCCGTTCCCGTTCCCGTCCCGAAAATCTATTTCCGGTTCCCGACTTTTCCCGTCCCGAAATTAATTTTCATTCCCATTCCCGCGGGAGTCCCGCGGGTACCCGGTCAGATCGGGTACCCGGTCCGACCTCTAATACACACACACACGCACGCACACACACACACACAGACATACGGGCAGTACTGGCCGGACGAGGGGGAGGAGTGTGAGTGTGGTCCTTTTAGGGTGCAGTGTGGAGGGCCTGGTGTGAGGAGTAAGGGGGTGCTGGTCAGAAAATACGTGCTCTCCTTCCTCTCTGAGGTGGGACTAACTACCACATCAACTTTAGTTTGCTCATCATGCGTGCACTTATTTGCTTTTAGATGTTCCCAGCACCCATGCATACATTTATTAATAGGACCCGTTTTTGCTGTTTCTATGTACCGTAAGTTAACAGACTCTTGAGACGCCCATAATGTTCAGACACTATCGTCTTTCAACAACAACACATTGTTGGTCCTTTAGTCTGGACATAAACTGTTACTTTAATAATGTCTATGGTGGCAATGAAGCTCAGCAATGAAACCACTAGTCGACAAATTAAAAAAATT
>OX030962.1:3731238-3761238 GCA_943735955.1 Piscicola geometra
ACTACCACTACTACTACTAAAACTACCTTTCCACCACCACCACCTGACAACATCGTCACACCCTATACAGAGGGCGTTGTTCCTTTCCATTCTTGTTGTGCCTTCCATTTTTCTTTTTGTTGTCTGCTCCAAACATCATGCTTCCAATTAAACTTGCTTGTATCATCATCAGCATCATCATCATCATCGCCATCATCATCATCGCCATCATCATCATCGCCATCATCATCAACAACATCTTCATCGCCATCATCATCATCATCATCTTCATCGCCATCATCATCATCATCATCATCATCGCCATCATCATCATCATCATCAGCATCGCCATCGTCATCATCATCTGCAACGACATACATTGCTGTACACTCTTTAGCTATTTTTAACGTCCTAACTACGGTGTAAAATCTCCTTCTAATCCTGAGAACTTTGCTTTAAACTGTTATTATTATTATTATTATTATTATTATTATTATTATTATTATTATTATTATTATTATTATTATTGGCGGTATTATTATTATTATTTATGAGCTTTATTATTAGGTCGAATCTGTAAGTTTACTTCTGAGGCTTACTGCTATTTTGCTAAAGATTACTATTTACAAACCATAATGCAAACTACTGCTTATGGTTTCAGAGTCGTTAGTAGTTTTTGTAGTGAGTCGGGGTTTATTCAGTGAATTTTAGTGAGTTGTAGTTGTAGGAAGTTGTGGTTGTTGTAGTGAGTTGTAGTTATTGTAGTGAGGTGTAGTTGTTGTAGGGAGGTGTAGTTGTTGTAGTGAGGTGTAGTTGTTGTAGGGAGGTGTAGTTGTTGTAGTGAGGTGTAGTTTTTGTAGTGAGGTGTAGTTGTTGTAGTGAGGTGTAGTTGTTGTAGGGAGGTGTAGTAGTTGTAGGGAGGTGTAGTTGTTGTAGGGAGGTGTAGTTGTTGTAGTGAGGTGTAGTTGTTGTAGTGAGGTGTAGTTGTTGTAGGGAGGTGTAGTAGTTGTAGGGAGGTGTAGTTGTTGTAGGGAGGTGTAGTTGTTGTAGGGAGGTGTAGTTGTTGTAGGGAGGTTTAGTTGTTGTAGGGAGGTTTAGTTGTTGTAGGGAGGTGTAGTTGTTGTAGGGAGGTGTAGTTGTTGTAGGGAGGTGTAGTTGTTGTAGGGAGGTGTAGTTGTTGTAGGGAGGTGTAGTTGTTGTAGGGAGGTGTAGTTGTTGTAGTGAGGTGTAGTTGTTGTAGTGAAGTGTAGTTGTTGTAGGGAGGTGTAGTTGTTGTAGTGAGGTGTAGTTGTTGTAGGGAGGTGTAGTTGTTTTAGGAAGGTGTAGTTGTTGTAGGGAGGTGTAGTTGTTGTAGTGAAGTGTAGTTGTTGTAGTGAGGTGTAGTTGTTGTAGTGAAGTGTAGTTGTTGTAGGGAGGTGTAGTAGTTTTGATTGTTGTTGTGCCTTCGATGTATTTTTTAATGGATTTTCCATCTCCCATATTGGCTTATATTATTTTATGTAACAATGTTACATTGTGACATATGTCAACGTATTTATATATATATATATAATATAAATAATTAAATCTATTATTATGATATTATATTTTAAAAGTTATTAATTTGCATCAGCCAGAATTAGTATCTTTCGTATTTACATAAAATTATATATATTTATCAATGTATATACAATGCCTGTCTACAGCTTGATTAAGCACCCGCTTGCAAACACCATTTGCCTTCTCGTCTATAATGCATGGTGATAACGACAAGGTTTGCGAGAAGTCTTTAATAAGATGACATTGGGTCAGAATTTCAGAACCAAACGCGCGCATCCATCTTGGTGGCTGTTGAATGCAGGTGTTAGTCGTTGATCGGGAAACCGGGCACAAGTTGTCACCACTGTTTTAAGCCTTCAAACAATATTCTAACAAGCCTGCCCCACCTCCTATTCCTTTGCATTCACCCAGTCATAACCGACCAGAACACGTCACCAGAACTAACCCATTTCTAAGCGACCAGAACACACAGCCAATGTATCCCTTAAATACATAGACTACCAGCACCAGTGTATTTCATATATATGTTACAGTCAAAACGTTTTTTAATTAATCTATTTGATTTAATGATTTTTTAACTTGAAAACTGATGCCAATAATTTTCAACAACTTTTATTAAAAATGTTTTAAAAAACGTTGAAAAAATTGAAACGTATGAATGAAAAGAGCTTAATAAAAAACTAAAGATCTGAATGTTTCATTTCAGTCAAACTGTGAAATAGGGTGATGCTTTTTTCAGGCTTTCCGCGAAATGACTGGATTTTGCAGGTTTTGACTGTATCAATTAGACTGCACAACACCACCACATTGCCTTCCTCCTCCGCGCCACACACTCATCCACTCGCATTCTTGCATATCTCCAGATAGAATTTTAGATTCATTTATTCTTTTTGAATATTTGAAAAAGACATTTTTGTAAGGCTTTGAATACACACGAGACTTAATACTGAGTGGATTGTGCTTTTGATCTTAATAGTGATAAGTACATGGTGTATCATAATATAGTATGTCATATAATAATATAATTAATAATATAATATATAATTGTATAATATATAATAATATCATATATAATAATATTATATATAATAATATTATTCATAATAATATCAGATAATAATATCATATATAATAATATCATACATAATAATATAATGTAATAATATCATATAAAATATCATATATAATAATATAATGTATTTACATTGCACCAATATGACGACAAGATCTTTAAAGTCTGCAAGTGTGTAAAAGAGTCGTAGTTGTGGCAATTCAGAGGACATTCATAGGATGATGATGATGATGATGGTGATGATGATGATGAAAATGATGAGAACGATGATGATGATGAGGATGATAATGAAGGCAGAAGAAAGGAAAGCTTGGCAAGTAAAAGTAGCAGAAAGTTTCATCGTTTCTGGAAGGAAGTGTTCGGAAAGTGGAAACTTGACTGATGTCGAGTCCACCTGTCAACACCATCACTTTGCCAGCAGTATCCAACACTTTGGCAACTAATATCAACACTTGGCGACTGTTATCAACACTTGGCGACTGTTATCAACACTTAGCGACTATTACCATTCCTCGTTATTCTCCACGGCTGTCTTGATCTTTCTGAGATGCACTTGAAGCATTCTGCAATAGAACTTCTCGTACCACGATATGGAGTGGCCTCTGAGTGGTGGGTTTTGGGGTGGTGCGTGTGGGATTGTTTTGTGTTTGGAGTGGGTAAGGGTTTGGAGAGGTTGTGAAAGAATGTGGAGGGTCGTAGTGGAGATGTGATGGGGTGTGGTGGGTGATAGGGGGGCTGTGATGAGATGTGGAATACTGATGCGGTTGTTGAAAAAAAACGAATGTTCGAAGTGGTATATTGATGAGAAGAATCAGTGATCACATGCAAAAAAACGAACGATTAAAAGCACCCAAACACCAAGGGCAACACTGACTTGAGGTCGACGCATGAGAAGTAGTAGAGCTTGGTGTGGCCGTCGTCAATGGTGACTGCAGCGTATGCGTCCTTATGAACTGTTGCCACGACCACGTCGTCATGGGAATGATGCAGCAGGTGTGGGTGGTCGAAGGAAAGGAGGAAGGAAGCCGTCTTCGCTTTGTTCGTCAGACGAGTCCTGCAGTGCAAGGATGGCGGATGGTCGTATGTGAGTGTGCATTGTGCTCTTGAATTTGAGGAAAGAGCGCCGTAGAAATCTATTTGATTGATTGATTGATTGTGATGATGTTGTTGATGATGATTATTTTATTAGAATTAGGACAGAAATAAAGATGCTGATGATGGTGCTGATTATGATACTGGTGCTGATAGTGATGGTGAGTGCGTGAGTGAGTGAGTGAGTGAGTGAGTGAGTGAGTGAGTGAGTGAGTGAATGAGTGAGTGAGTGAGGGAGAGAGAGAACCTTGTGAGACAGTAGGTGAGTTGATGGGAAGGCGTGCCTGAAGTGGTGTACTTGACGACGTCCTTCTGCACTTCTCCCCATTCCTCCATTACTCCATCCTCCTCCATCACTCCATCCTCCTCCATCACTCCATTTTTCTCCATCACTCCATTTTTCTCCATCACTCCATTTTCCTCCATGCACTCCACTTTCTTGTTGTTTAATGAATCATCATTTTTGATGTTGGTTTTTTCGTTTTTATTGTTGCTGTTATTTTCGTTTTTGTGTATGAAATATTGAACGCTTTCAAAGCATTTGAGGAAAGAGGCATGAGTGCTGGCGACTCGAGTGCTCGCAGTCTGTAGGACCTCCCATGAGATCAGATCTTCATCCCAGTCGCCCCTGTGGTCAGCAACCAGAGCCATCAACTGCCCTGCCCCCACCCCCTGCACCACCATCTCGCCTACCCATGACGGCAAACCAAGCTGAAAGTCTTGCAGAATGTCGATGTAGTTTGCAATGGATGAGGAGGGAGGAGGAGGGAAAGGAGGGTGGGGGTGTTGATGCACTGGATGTCCCCGTGATGAAATGCCTAATAGACTTTTGAGTAAAATAGAAGATGGTGATGATGATGATGGTGGTGATGATGATGGTGATGATGATAATGAAGAAGATGATGACGATGATGACGATGATGATGATGGTAGGGGTTGTAATGAAATTGGAAGGGTGTGGCTGCGGTAGACGGTGATGTCTCCGTCGCTGGAGTGCTGATGATAGTTCTGTAATCCACTTGCCAAGTCCTTGTGTGGTGGAGTGGTGAAGGCGTATCCAAGAAGAAAGGTTATGATGAGCCGCAAAGTTTTAGTCGCAATCAGTTGAAATGATGGTTTGTTTGGAAGAGTTCAAAGATGGTTGTTTGCAGAATTGCCTCAGCAGTTTGAATGTTGCTAAAGGCAAAAAAGACTTCAACAGCCAAAAGGAATGAGTGGTTGGAAGTCACTCAAACTACTTAAATGAAGAGATGAGTAATCGCATAAAAGTTGCGAAGAATTGATAAAGTGAGAAGGTTACCTGGCAGATGCCGCTTAAACCAGTTGAGATCCGAGATTCGACAACGTCATCATCATCGTTATTATAACCCTCAGCATCGAAGAGCACCTCATCACCGCCATAATATTCTCCAGTGCTGTTTCTGCTATTGCATCTCCTTGATCCTTCGTCGTCTCTCCCTCCATGGCAAGCACTGGGATGCATGCACGCCCCCTGGAGACCTTGCAAGTTCAACACCTCAGAAAACTCTTCTGGAGCCTGCGGTAAATGCTTGACATGAAAGACACGCGAACAAGTTTGCTACAAGGAGGAAACGAGAAATGGAAAATAACAATAGCACTTGGGACAGTTTAAAACTATTTTATAACTTTTTGCCAAAAATTTAAGTTGAATAAAATAAAATAAATTAGGCTTTATAAATATAAAGATCATAGTTGGTGTAGGGCAGTGGAAAGGGTTGAGAGAACATACAGAGAAGACGCGAGGGAAGTTTCTGATGAGGCTTTCAACAATGTCACAGGCTGTCCTGCTCTGCTGTAGTTGCTCGTTGTCTGCTCCTGGTGGCGGGAAGAAGCATGAGGAGTGGTTATGTGAGAGGTTGAGGAGTGGAGATGGAGTGAGGATTGAGTAGTCAATCTGGAGTTTACCTTGAAGCTCAAAAATTTAATTTAAAAAAGAAAAGTTGCCAATGCAGAAAGGACAGCTAGCACAGCAACAAAGAACCTTGAAGGTTTGCAAAAATGTTGTCGTTGCTTTTCGACTTGAAAAAGTGACGCAGCATTGAAGCTCTCTTGGGACGTGGTGATTTTGTGTTGTTGGCGATGTTGGTAGCGTTGTTGGTGTTGTTGGTATTGTTGGTGCTGCTGTTGTTAGTGTTGTTGTTTTTGGTAGTGGGGGTGCTGCTTTTAGTACTGTTGGTCGTTTTGTTATTTTTATCGTTGTTGCTGTATTCTGAACTGCTGGTGTTGAATTTCATATGACAGCTTTTTGTGTTGTGGTTGTTGTTGTTGTTGTTGTTGCAAGCAAAAAGGCTATCCTTGCTTAAATAGATAGGCTTAGGTTGGAGGCTGTTTTCAATGCTTGCAGACACTTTTGATGCACAAGTCTTCTCGAGGAAAAGTCCGTCGTGGGAGAGCTCAGACGAGTGCTTGCGAGGCGAGTTGGTGGTAGGTTGGGGCAGATGGAGGGCTGCATGATGCTTTGGCATGACGTCATCTTCATCCTCTGGCAGCATCGCACTGCTGTTATGTGGCCACGTGAAACTGTTCTGGAACTTGCTGAAAGAGTCGCATAGGGAGGTCATGATGCTACTCCTTGAACTATGTTTAGACATTTTCTTTTCTGTTTCTCGGTGATTGGCTGGGGGTGAGTTGAAGAAAGAGACGTCTGATTGGTGGAAGAGACTTGGCGCGAAACACACTGCCAAGCTGTAGCTGTTCATCTACGGGTTTGTTGATGATGATGATGGTGATGGTGATGATTATTATGATGATGATGATGATGATGCTTTTGTTTTTGAATGAAGCATTTTCTTGGAGTACGGCATGGCGTTTGAAACACTCGCATAGAAGGAGCATTCACCTGGTTGGTGCTGTGCTGATCGGCCATCTGTCGCAAGAGCCTGTGTGAACAAACATCAACTTATCAATTTATCGGATTTAGAGGGACGGGAGCACGTGCCACTCCACCCCCTCTCCACATATTAGCAGTTGAAATATTTTTTTGTTCTTTTGTGAAACGCAAATGGCTAGATGTTATGAAACTTCTAAAATCTTTAATCTAATCTAATTATAATCTTTTCTAAACAGAAAAAGTTCCTTCAAAAGTAATTATTCTGAGATACATTTTTTGAAGTTGAAAGTTGAAAGCACGTAACAAATCACATTATCTTGAGAGTGATTGATAGCTCAATCAGAGTTTACATTTGAGTGATATTTATCAAAAAACTGTTTCTAAGTGCGATTTGTGAGTGCAAGTTTATCCAAAAAGTTTGACTGGCGAGACAGAAGGACAAACTGGGAATGATGTGATCCAAATATGAGCAATAAAAGAAAGCAATCCAAGTGTTTGACCAGGGAGAAGAGTGTGTTGAAGAGGAGATGAAGAAGTGTTTTAAATAACTTATGAATGCAAAAAATAAGAAAGAGAAGAAGTTGGAGCTGGTTGAACAAAAAGCAAACTAAATTGGTATTAAAAAGTCAGAACAGAGAAGATTAAGGGTGGAAAGTTCTTGGACCAGATGAAATAGCAGTGGAGGCATGGAGTTTAGAGGTGACTGACATTGGGTATCTGATGAGGCTCTGTAATAGGGTTTTAGAGAGAAAAATCTGCCAGAAGAATAGAGAAAATGTTTCAAAGCCATGTTTTCATAGAAGAATCTGCAAGGCTCGGGTGATGAGAGAGAGATGAAGTTCACTAGCCACACGATGAGGAGGAAGTAATGATGGAAAACAAAGATTTAAATTATCATAGCTGAGCAGCAGTGTGGCTTTTTGACACAGACCCTTTGTTTACTTCGAAAATCTTGAGGGAGAAGTAAAAAGAAGCGTAGAAAGAACTGCATAGCATACGACATCGACATAGTGCTAAAAGAAAAGTTGGAGTACAGCCAGTCGGATGTAGGATAAAAAGCCTCTCGGAGAAAAAGCCTTCGGATAAAATACCTTCTAGAAAAAGCCTCCCGGAAAAAAAACCTCCTGGAGAAAAAGTCTCTTGGAGAAAAAGCCTCTTTGTTAATATTTTAGTATAAATAAAACGGACTTTTTGTATAAAAAACGGATTTTTTAAAATAAATTCGTATCACAATTTTAAATAAATAAAACAAACTATATTTTTTTAAAATTACATAATTAAAACGAACTATAATTATAACTATAACGGACTTTATTTTTTTAATAGATTTGTTTCACAATTTTAAATAAATAAAACGGACTATATTTGTAAAAAATACATAATTAAAACGAACTTTAATTTATTAAATACAATAAAAATGATTGGTAAACGGATAAAAAGTCTTCAGAATAAAAAGTCTTCAAGATAAAAAGTCTTCAGGATAAAAAGTCTTCAGGATAAAAAGTCTTCAGGATAAAAAGTCTTTATGATAAAAAGTCTTCAAGATAAAAAGTCTTCAGGATAAGAAGTCTTCAGGATAAAAAGTCTTCAAGATAAAAAGTTTTCAGAATAAAAAGCCTTCAGAATAAAATTTCTTTAGGATAAAAAGTCTTCAGGATGAAAAGTCTTCAGGATAAAAAGTCTTCAGGATAAAAAGTCTTCAGGATAAAAAGTCTTCAGGATAAAAAGTCTTCAGGATAAAAAGTCTTCAAAATAAAAAGTTTTCAGTATAAAAAGTCTTCAGGATAAAAAGTCTTTAGGATAAAAAGTTTTTATAATTTTTTTTTCTAAATTAAATTTTAAGGAAAAATACGTGATTAATACGTTATCCTTAAAACTTAAAGAATAAAATGTGATACTTTTATCTAATTTTTGCTATAAGTTTTTCGTTCAATCTCGAAATAGCATTTGAATAAATTTGACTTGGCTGTTGTTGTTTCGTCACTTTAACCATAAGGAAATAATTTTTAAGGAAGAATACGTGATCCTTAAAACTAAAAGATTGGAATTTCATACTTTCATCTAATGTTTGCTCACTTTTTTTTCAATCTGGAAATAGTATTTGAATAAATTTGACTGGGTTGTTGATTCCTCACTTTAATCATTAAGTTTTCTGCTGGTTCTCGATCGTGAATATTTTTCCTTGAAAATTAATTTGTGAAGATTTTTTTTCTGAAGACTTTTTATCCTGAAGACTTTTTATTCTGAAGACTTTTTATTCTAAAGACATTTTTTTCTGAAGGCTTTTCATCCTGAGGACTTTTTATTCTGAAAACTTTTTATCCTGAAGACTTTTTAGCCTAAAGACTTTTTATTCTGAAGACTTTTTATTCTGAAGACTTTTTATCCTGGAGACTTTTTATTCTAAAGGCTTTTTATCCTGAAGACTTTTTATCCTGAAAACTTTTTATTTTGGAAACTTTTTATCTTGAAGACTTTTTATCCTAAAGACTTTTTATCCTGAAGAATTTTTATCCTGAAGACTTTTTATCCTGAAGACATTTTATTCTGAAGGCTTTTTATCCTGAAGACTTTTCATCCTGAAGACTTTTTATCCTGAAGACTTTTTATTCTGAAGACTTTTTATCTTGAAGACTTTTTATCCTGAAGACTTTTTTTCCTGAAGACTTATTATCCGTTTACCAATAATTTGTATTGTATTTGATAAATCGTTTTAGGTATGTATTTTTAAAAAATGTAGTCCGTTTTATTTATTTAAAATAGTGAAACGAATCTATAAAAATCCTTTTTTTATATAAAAAGTCCGTTTTATTGTTTTAAAATTGTGAAAAGAATCTATAAAAAATCCGTTTTTTATATTAAAAGTCCGTTTTATTTATACTAAAATATTAACAAAGAGACTTTTTCTCCGAGAGACTTTTTCTCCAGGAGGTTTTTTCTCCGGGAGGCTTTTTGTAGAAGGTATTTTATCCGAAGGCTTTTTCTCAGAGAGGCTTTTTGTCCGTTCCCCAGCCAGTCCTGAGTCTTTTTCTCTTTGCAATGATGATGGAGAAGTTGACGGAGGAACTAAGACAAGCATTTATCTGGAGCATGTTTGCAGACGACATTGTAATTTGGGGAAAAAGTATGGAGCGGGTTGAAAGCAGTTTGGAAGGGTAGATGTATGAGCTGGAAAGATGAGAAATTGGAGTGGAAAAAATAAATTTTCTTAAAAAAACAGTGGTGTTTCTGAAGTTTTGAATACAGATTTCAAGTACATTGCTTCAACGATCCAAAGCAATGACGAGTAATTTAAAGAAGTAAAAAGAGACGAGCAGGCTTTTGTGGGTGAGAAAAAGTAACAGAGAAGCTCTATGAAAAATATTTTTCACAAAAATGAAAGGAAAAGGTTTGTAAGACTGTGGTGTTATCTGCCATGATACATGGCATTGAGTAAAAGACAAGAAGCTGAGCTAAATATGCTGAGGTTTTCGTTACGAAGTTAGAACAGATGAAAATGAATATATCAGAAAAAGAGCAGGTGTGAGGCAAGGTGAGAGAAACACGATTGAGATGGTTCAGATACGTGAGGAAGAAACAGTTGAATTGATTCGGAGAAAGAATGCTGAAGATGGAAAGAAAAATGATGACCAAGAGATGGGCCACAACAACTACATAGGAAAGGGATGAGTCACAACAACTACATAGGAAAGGGATGGGCCTCAACAACTACATAGGAAAGGGATGGGCCTCAACAACTACATAGGAAAGGGATGAGCCACAACAACTACATAAGAAAGGGATGGGCCACAACAACTACATAGGAAAGGGATGGGCCTCAACAACTACATAGGAAAGGGATGGGCCACAACAACTACATAGGAAAGGGATGAGCCACAACAACTACATAGGAAAGGGATGGGCCTCAACAACTACATAGGAAAGGGATGGGCCTCAACAAATACATAAGAAAGGGATGGGCCTCAACAAATACATAAGAAAGGGATGGGCCACAACAACTACATAAGAAAGGGATGGGCCACAACAACTACATAGGAAAGGGATGGGCCACAACAACTACATAGGAAAGGGATGAGCCACAACAACTACATAGGAAAGGGATGGGCCACAACAACTACATAGGAAAGGGATGGGCCACAACAACTACATAGGAAAGGGATGGGCCACAACAAATACATAAGAAAGGGATGAGCCACAACAACTACATAGGAAAGGGATGGGCCACAACAACTACATAGGAAAGGGATGGGTCACAACAACTACATAGGAAAGGGATGGGTCACAACAACTACATAGGAAAGGGATGAGCCACAACAACTACATAGGAAAGGGATGGGCACCTGATGAGGACGTAGAGCACTTCTCTGTTTTCCTCTGGCAACAAACACACCACAGACTGCAGGAAAGACAGCTGATGCTGCGAAGAGACGTCTTTTAAATGGAAGAAATGAGGATGATTATGATGTGTAAGTGTGTAATAAATCGTTGCAAAACGCCACTATAATTATGCACGTGATTATTATTAAACGGCTGGCAACCCATTCAACAAACCTGGTACCCGTTTTCACCTCTGATTTTTCATCATCCTCATCATTGCATCATCATCATCATCATCTTCATCATCATCCTCATCATCATCCTCATCATTGCATCATCATTATCATCATTGCATTATCATCATTGCATCATCATTATCATCATTGCATCATCATCATTGCATTATCATCATTGCATTATCATCATTGCATTATCATCATTGCATCATCATTATCATCCTTGCATCATCATCGTCGCATCATAAACCTTCTTGTTACTGCAAGCACAACAAAGCACGCTTGAAGGAAGGAAGGAAGGTCACCTGCGAAGGATGCGAGCAGGAGGTGGGAGGTGGAGGCAGTGAAGATGGAGGCGGGCAGCAGACGGAAGTACATCTTCAGCAGGTCTGCTACGTCGTAAGGCGAGCAGTCGAAGAAGTCCACTGCGTCTGTTGGGTTTTGTTGTGTGTTGTTGGGTGTGTGTGTGTGTTTGTGTGTTTGTGTGTGGGTGTATGTGTGTGTGTGTGTGTGTTTTATATGTGTGTGTGTGTGTTGTATATGTTTGTGTGTGCGCGCGCACGCGTGTGTGTGTGTGTATGTGAGTGTGTTTGTGTGTGTGTATGTGAGTGTGTTTGTGTGTGTGTATGTGAGTGTGTTTGTGTGTGTGTATGTGAGTGTGTTTGTGTGTGTGTGTCTGCGTGTTTCGTCGGCGTGTTGAATGCATTGTTGTTTGTGTTGTAGAACCTCCTTGCGTGTTATGTGGCTGTTATTTGGCCTTCAACAGTTAAATGTTTGACCCTGAGCGACTAAAAGATTCCATCAGCTTAGCTTTTTAAAGTAAAAAACCTCACCATTTAAACGCCCACATTTGTTCTAGCCACCAATTCATCTATTTCAATTTGGTCCTTCGGGAGAACATTCGAGTGAATGAAAAGCCATCCAAAACTTTCTCCCCATCGAATGAAGAAGAATTAAAGAAGGGTAGAAAGTTGAACCCCCCTCTTTCATGTGAATGTGAGTAGCATGCATCGAACCAACCAGGGTCTTGCTCAAGACTTTCTTGAAGCTGCAAAGTTCGCTTCTTGCCACCAGGCTTCCTGAACACCCCCACACACCCTCCAGCCACCTGACTTAGCCAACAGACCGCCCTACAGATGCAGGCTGGCAGTGGTTGGTGGTGCAGTTGGAATGTCTGTTGTGGCGTCAAGCCGAAGATTCTCCTGCTTGATTGGTTGGTCTCTGGTGGTCTGTGTGGTGAGTGGTTGATGGGGTTTTAAGGTGAAATAAGGTCAACGCTGCTGCAGAGCCGTTTTTTAACTATTGAAACATGAATGACTTTTATTTTTATGAAATTTTAGTTTTATAAAGTTAAATGAAATTCTAAATGCTATCTTTAATCACTCATCATGAATTGACATTAAGTAATTTAGGTTTGAAGCTGAACAGACTCCTAACTCACCAGTCATTTGTTTTCTCTTTTTTTATTTATTTTTATGTGTTATAATTTTTTCGTCTTTTTATTGGTACTTATAAACAGTTTAAGCTGTATCATTGTTCATAGCCGAGTGGTCTCGAAGCTCGTTAGGGTTTACGCCACGTTAAATAATACTCGTGGCTGCATTGTAATGTATCAATTTTTTAATGAAAAAAGTAAAGAGTTTTATCAAATTTCACGAGAAACCCTCTTTTTGATGATAAGAATAACAAGTGCATTGAAACAAGCCTCTCGAGTAACTGAAGAGATCAACTAGGGTTCGTTTGAAATAGTGAAAACTTTCTTTGAAAGAGATTTTTCTTGTTAACGACCTCATTTTAAGGACCTCATGTAACCGACCTCATGTTAAGGACCTCATGTTAAAGACCTAATGTTAAGGACCTCATGTTAAGGACCTCATGTTAAGGACCTCATGTTAACAACACCATGTTAACAGCCTCATGTTAACAACACCATGTTAACAGCCTCATGTTAACAACACCATGTTAACAGCCTCATGTTAACAACACCATGTTAACAGCCTCATGTTAACAACCTCATGTTAATGACATTATCTACAAAGCTTGACGTGAAAGAAAGTAGATAAAAAGCTAAAACTGTTCGAGTTAGAAGAGATATAGGGGGAGGTTGCACAAGACGGAACGATTTTTCAAAGTAGCCTCATAGATCAATTGCATAAGAGATAATCTAAATTTAAATTTATCCACCCATTATATTGATACCTTGTCTAGTTATGTGAACTCAAACATAAGAATGAATAAAAAATGAAAAAGAAGTTTTTTTACTTCAAACATGAACACTAAAAAATGTCATCTTGAGCAACTGGGTTCCCAAGATGGAATGCTTAGTTTCCTATATATTAATTTTCAATTGTTTATATAAAATATATAGGGAGAGGTTGTTCAAGATGAGCCGGTTCCAAAAATGGAACGAGCCTATTTAAAGTTATGCGCTTTAAATTAACAAAATTTTTGTTTAAAATCTATGCATCCGTCTTATATGCACATTTGTATGTTGGTTTCTTTCAAGTTTCATTTTTACAACTTACACACAATAAAACTGTATTGCATCATCTAATTACTAACAAAAATTGAAAGTATATACCTTCGGAAGTTGATAAAAAAAATGTAAAATATTATCTCCCAATATTTTATCAATTCTTCTAGAAATCAGTTTTTCAAGTATTCTAATTGAATGAGACAACTTTTAGAAACGAAACCAACATACAAATGTACATATAAGACGGATGCATAGATATGAAAAAAAAATTGTTCATTTTAAAGCGCATAACTTTAACTAGGCTCGTTCCATCTTTGGAACCTATTCATCATGAGCAACCTACCCCTTCTATAGAGTGATAGATCAAAAATGTGAAAAGAAATTGTATCGTTGCTGAGACTTGCGAGGAGATGATGATGCTCTCACGAGAAACTCTTTCACGCCAGACAACAAAAACAAAAACATCGTTTATAGCAATGATGCAGGCTTGCATGTATCTGAGGAAAACACTTACTGTAGTATTACTGACTGCTTGAGTTGCATTAGTTGCATGCTGTAGACAATTAGTGCAATTAGTGTCTGTAATTACATCTAAGTGGTGTGAGAGTTTCTGGCTAGGACTAATTTATGGCAATGCTAATTGGGATGAGTAATCAGTGATAATTGCAGACAACATTTGTAACAAATGAGAAGGGGGGGCATACTTGGAGTGGAAGATGTTGTTGAGGGTGACGTCAGTGGAGGTGGAGGGAGAAGAGAGGTGGAGGAGGGAAGAGAGGTGGAGGAGGGAGGAGAGGTGGAGGAAGGAAAGCTTGCGCAGCATGGTAAGTTCGATGGCAGCACTGCTGCAAAGAGGTTTGGAATGACGAAAATCATTGTTTCTAAACGAAGCTTTGTTTTTGAGACTGTTGTTGCGGTTGTTGTTATTGTTGTTGTTTAAAGTGTTATTATGGTTGTTGTTGTTGTTAATGCTGTTGTTTTCATTGGCGTTGTCGTCGACAGAAGCAGGCTTTTCAGGCTGCAAAAAGTTCTCGATGCGCTGCAGGATGTCTGAGTAGACGCCTTGTAACTCGATTCTTCTGAAGTTGTTCTTGTTGCATTTGTTGTTGCAGTTGTTGTTGTTGTTGATGATATTGGCTTTGTTAATGTTGTAGTTGTTGTTGTGATCACGATTGTTGTAGTTGGTGCTCCTATTGCTCTTGCAGTTATTGGTTTTTTTAAACAAAACGTTTTTGTTGTTGTTGTTGGAGTTAAACAACATTTTGCTGGTTGTACCGTCTCTTCCACTCGATGGTTGGTCGTTTTCTGAAGCGACTTTTAAGGAAGGGCAATGTTGATTGCTTGCGAATGAATCCTTGTTGTTGAGGTTGTTGCAACAATTATGATCTGCTTCAACATCATCATCATCACTCCCGCTATCGTAATGATTAGCACCAGTCGCATCATCATCATCAGCACCAGCTTTTCTTTCAGCGCTCATTAGTTTCCCTGTTTTGGTTCGTCTGCGTGCATCGGCCTTTCCAATGGAGTCGTTTCCACAAATCTCATTGCCTTCGCCTACATCGCCGTTTTCAATCAACTCCTCCTTATTTATCATGTAAGTTTTGTCTTTTGTAGGTGGGATATGGTTTATGCCTTCTAGCTGATGATGATGAAGATAATGAGGATGATGATGATGATGATGATGTTGAAGATGAGGATGATGAGGATGGGGATGATGATGCTGGAGATAATGAAGATGCTTGTATTCATTACATGCTTCTTTTTTATCTTTTTCAACAAAACAATTGTTGCTCTCGAGTTCCATGTTGCTGACCTCTTCAACATTTCTTGCGTCAATGTTGTAGTTGTTGTGGTTGTTGTTTTTGTGGTTGTTGCAGTTGTTATTTTGGTTGTTGCAGTTGTCATTGTGGTTGTTGCAGTTGTTATTGTGGTTTTTGCACTTGTTATTGTTGTAGTCTTTGGCATTCCTTAAAGTCTTTTTGTTGGCGTATGTGTAGTAGATCAATACTTGAGGCCTTTCAGTGAATTGGCAGGGATTGTTGAAAGAGTGGTTGAGACGAGTGTTGGCAGTGGTGCTTTGGAAACGATTGATAGGTGAAAAAAGTTTGTTGTTGTTGTTGGTGGTGTTGTTGGTACTGGTGTTGATGCTAGTGCTATAGTTGTTGTTGTTGTTGATGTTTTTATCGTTTATTTTGTTGCTGTAGTGACTATTTTTGTTGTCTGCAGAGCCAGCATGCACAGTTTCCTGAGTGACTTCAGCCACACGACAGTTGATGCTCCCTCCCACCGTATCTCCACAACTGCTTAGTCTTTCCGAGGCGTGTGAATCTTGCAAAATTGAAGCTTCACTACTTGCAAACAAAATGGCACGCTTTCCTCCCTTCCCATCATCATCTTCTCCATCATTTTCTCCATCGTCTTGCATTCCAGCACAAACTTCGCTGCCACACTGACTTGCCAGCGAGTTGCCAGCAACCTCTAATTTCTCCTCCTCCTCCTTCTTCTTCGGGATTGTCTTCCCAGCACTCAACTTCCTCCAAAACCTCCTGAAACCCACATCGAAAGTCTTTTCCAACCTCGCCAACGACTTTTCACTCGTCAAGGAAGAGGAGAGAAACTTGAAGTTGAGAGAGGAGGATGCGTTGCGGAGGTGGCTTCTGGAGTGTCTGAAGGACTTGATACACGCTCTCCCGTAGTTTCGGAACCACGCTCTGCGTTTCATTCGAGGGGAGATGTTTCGGGGTGTTTTGCTTTCCACTGTGGTCTGCATTTCGTTCTGCATCGTGTCACTCTGAGCTTGTGTCGGCGTACAGGCTTCCGTCGAGTCATCGTCTCCAGTGGCCAGATGCTGGAGGTGTTGACTGCAGAAGGAGAAAAGGAAATCTTCTGTGGCTAGGTTCTGCAGTGGTGGTGGCGTTGGTGGTGTTGTGGTAATGGTGTAGTAGTGGTGGTGGGGTTGGTGGTGTTGTGGTAATGGTGTGGTAGTGGTGGTGTTGTGGTAATGGTGTGGTAGTGGTGGTGTTGTGGTAATGGTGTTTTAATGGTGTTAGCGTTGAAGTGGTGTAATGGTGATGGTGGTAGTGGTAGTGGTAGTGTGGTGGTGATGGTGGTAGTGGCAGTGGTAGTGTGGTGGTGATGGTAGTGGTAGTGTGGTGGTGATGGTGGTAGTGGTAGTGGTAGTGATGGTGGTAGTGGTAGCGTGGTGATGGTGGTAGTGGTAGTGGGGTGGTGATGGTGGTAGTGGTAGTGTGGTAGTGATGGTGGTAGTGGTAGTGCTAGTGTGGTGGTGATGGTGGTAGTGGTAGCGTGGTGATGGTGGTAGTGGTAGTGTGGTGGTGATGGTGGTAGTAGTAGTGTGGTGGTGATGGTGGTAGTGGCAGTGGTAGTGTGGTGGTGATGGTAGTGGTAGTGGGGTGGTGATGGTGGTAGTGGTAGTGTGGTGGTGATGGTAGTGGTAGTGGGGTGGTGGTGGTGATGGTGGTATGTGGTAGTGTGGTGGTGATGGTGGTAGTGTGGTGGTAATGGTAGTAGTAGTGTGGGGGTGATGGTGGTAGTGTGGTGTGGTGGTGATGGTGGTTTGATAGTCGAGGTGCTTCAGTGTGCTTGCGAGATACACAATGTATTTCGCATGCTTGACTTTTGGAGTACTTAAATGTTGGCATCAACATCTTTTCAGTCGCACAAAAGTAATCATACTAGTAAAGATAGTAATCTGGAATAAATAAATTACTATTTATATTATTAATATTGTTATTATTATTATTATTAATATTTCTATTATTATATGAATACTTATACAGAGATGTTAGCTTCTTTGTGTTATCCTTGCACACCAAACCAAAGTGCCGAACGCGAACTTGATCCTACTTTCGAGTGACGTCATGATGCTATTAATAGCCCTACTCTGCCCTGCCTCTGTTTGTTTTGTTATTATAATATTTTTTTATCATTAACTCCTCAACCTTCCTTCCTTCCCTCCAACAACCACTTCCACAACTCCTCAACCTTCCTTCCTTCCCTCCAACAACCACTTCCACAACTCCTCAACCACCCTTCCCTCCCTCCAACAACCACCTCCACAACTCCTCAACCTCCCTCCCTCCCTCCAACAACCACCTCCACAACTCCTCAACCTCCCTCCCTCCCTCCAACAACCACCTCCACAACTCCTCAACCTCCCTCCTTCCCTCCAACAACCACCTCCACAACTCCTCAACCACCCTTCCCTCCCTCCAACAACCACCTCCACAACTCCTCAACCACCCTTCCCTCCCTCCAACAACCACCTCCACAACTCCTCAACCTCCCTCCTTCCCTCCAACAACCACCTCCACAACTCCTCAACCTCCCCTCCCTCCCTCCAAGCAAAGTCTTAGAACACAACACGCCGTTTGTTACTTCCTGTTCCAGCTCCAGTTCGCCTCCACCTCATGTTTCCATCCACCTTCCATCCGACAACTCTTTCCTTTGTTATCTTTCCTAACCACTTCTCTCTTCTACTCCACATCTTATCTAAATCTTTCACAACTTTTCGCTTTTTAATTTTGCCACCACCTCGTATCATCTTTTGCTAGGAAAGACAATGGGTCTTGAGTTTAGAATCTTTTCCATCCCTACTTTTTACCTTTTTCAACGATTTCTCCCATATTTAACTTCCTGCCTACAACATTCTTTTATGCTTTCTTTTATTTATTTATTTCTTTTCTTTTCTGTTTATCTCTCCCACTCTTCTTTCTTCACCATCTTCCTCCACAACTCTATCCTGAGATTGAGGCCTTGAGTGACTACTCAGTCTGTAATGCGTGCTTCCTTCCTCAGCTTAATAAGCGCATTCCAGCATCATCAAGCAAACTACTCATCAATAAACAGACGCAAAAATGCTCACAAATATGAATTTAAAATACACACTAACACACACACACACACACACACAAACACACACACACACAGGCGCACACACACACACACACACACACACACATACACACACACACACACACAAAAACACACACACACACACAAACACACACACACACACAAACCCACCCACCCACACAAACACACACACACACACAAACACACACACATACACACACACACACACACACATACACACACACCTGGAGCATCAGAGCATCGTCAGCAACCTCCATCTTCGGCAAAAGGTGCAAGCGGCAAACTCGTCTGTGGGGTTCACAAGTCTGTCACTTCATCGAACCCATGTCAATTCGAATACAGCTTTCTGATTACCATTTCCCTTGTTTTACACGCCCTCCAGAACCTCCACCTCAGACTTCAGCACCCCCCCCCCCCCAAACTTCCTCGAAGACTTCACTGCTTTCAGCACTCCTCCATACACCTCCACACAAACCTCCACCATTTCTCCCCCTCCCCTCACACAAACCTCCACCATCCCTCCCTCCCTCACACAAACCTCCATACACCTCCACCATCCCCCCCTCCCCCCCCCCCCTCACACAAACCTCCATACACCTCTACCATCCCTCCCTCCCCTCTCCCTTACACAAACCTCCATACACCTCCACCATCTCTCTCTCCCCCCCCTCCTCACACAAACCTCCACCATCCCTCCCCCCCACACAAACCTCCACCATACACCTCCACCATCCCTCCCTCCCACACAAACCTCCACCATCCCTCCACCATCCCTCCCTCACACAAACCTCCACCATACACCTCCACCATCCCCCCCTCCCCCCACACAAACCTCCACACAGTCTCCACCACTTCTTCCCTCATTCCTCCCAACTCCACCACCTTCCTCACACACTCCTCTGTCACACGCTTGTTTTCTGCCAGTTTTCATCATCATCATCATCCTTGAAAACACCATTATCATAACGAAAGAGTATTGTTATCATGCCAATCACCATCATCATTATAATCATCATCATCATCGTCGTCATCATCATCATTATTATTATCATCATCATCATCATCATCATCATCATCATCATCATCATCATCATCATCATCATCATCATCATCATCATCATCATCATCATCATCATCATCATCATCATCATCATCATCATCATCATCATCATCATCATCATCATCATCATCATCCCAATCATCATCACCATCGTCCCCAACAAACCCCGATGCAAGAGAACAAAAAGGGGAAAACCCGCTTGCAGCAACCAGCAGTAGGTGCTCGTCACTTCGTCAGAGCTTCCTGGGGAGCAGGCTGTGTTGGTTAGCGTGCTCTTCATGGCAGTTTTTAATATTAAAAAGTGACAAAGTGGGTTTGAGTAGGCGAAAGAAGGTCATTTTTGAAAGATTCAACCACAAAAACAACATCTTTGCAAGTGGAACGGTGGTGTGGGCCAAAACTTGGTGACTTTCTTGCGTTGAACAGGACACTTAAGTTGAATATAAAAGCGAAAGGGATATGTGAATGAGGAGGGTTAAAATTCAATTAAAGCTCAAAATATTTCATCACGACCACTCATGCAATTATAAACGTTCTAACGCACTGCCATGTTAAATAAATCTTGCCAAGTGTCTAGTGGTTAGTATTCAGTGTTAGGCTCCATGCACGGGTGGAAGAAGACCTTCAGTTTCTTCCTGTTGTTTCCAGCATTTATAAAATTGCTAAAAACATTTCAATGATTTCTCGGCTTCTGAGACAGTGTTGTCATCAGCAAACAGCAGCTCACTGATTTAGCTTTTAATAAGATTTTATTTTAGTGTTTAGTTCATTCAACAGTTTTCACTCTGTGTGGCAGGCGATCTGCTGCAGATCTTGGGGGGTCCTGCCCAGCATGGACGATCCTGGAGGGGTCCTGGGGTCCGGACCCCCCTTTCCACCACTAAAAAAATATTTTTTAAACTTCTGTTTTGATACGTATATTTAAGTAAACAGTGAATAGTTTGGTTCTAGACAGCTATAACTCTAACTACACATACTCACAATGTATTACTATGTGAACACTCTGTTTTATGCCATGTTTGACGATTATGTTCGTATCAAAACAAGAGTTTGAAATTTTTTTTAAAGATAAAGACCCCAGGACCTCTCTAAGATCGCCCCACATGCTATGTGGTATCACACGTAACAATTACATGTTAAAACAATCATTTTTATGCTTTTTTAAAATTCCAAAACATGAAGTTGAATGTTGATGAGACTAGAATCAAGATGGAAAATAAAAGTAAAAGGATGAAACAGTTGTATGGACTTTGATCTGCAAGCCACGTGAACAAAGAAGACAATGAGCCTCCGTTCTTCGCCACAATCCTGCATAGAGCTTCTGAAAACCTGAACCACCACTAATTATATTGTTCTAGAAAGTTTAAATTATATATATATAATTTCCTGAAAGAAATGTTAGTCTTTTCCAGGTTTATTTTATCCTCATTTCAATTTATAAACGAGTGCGCCTTATACATGGTGATTTCCGGTAAGTTCTTTTCTTGAGGCGTGCAATTGTTATAAAGTATGACAGTGATTCAAAGTTTATAAATGCGTTGAAAATATTTATGAGTTGGAGTAACCACTAAAACTGACACAAACCTTTCCTGTGATCTTCTCTGGCCTTCCTGCTTACTTTTTTCGAGCCTGCTTCTCTTCCAGTCTTCACTTTTTCACTGAAACTTCTGCTCCACGTGTGTTCCTTGAAGCCTCTGTTGCCTGCTGCATTCAACCTGTGCGACGCTCGAGCCGCAGTTGAAGAGAGAGCTTGCGTGCTGTTGGTTGAGTCGGATAATGAGACTGGCGTACCAAGAGTTGCAACAGATGGCTGCATCTTATGTTCAGAATTTTTATCCCGAATTATTTTCTCAGTGGTGCTGTTGAAATGAAGGGTTGTAGAGACGCTGTCAAGAGAAAAACTGCCCTGGGAGTTCGTCTCGAGGTGGTTGCTCAAGTTGAACGACTTCACGAGAGCAAAGGGCTCAGAACTTGCTCTCAGTTTATAATTTATTTATATATTTTACTTATTTAATATTCATATAGAAAAACGCATTCAAAACAGATTACTTGTTACTTGATGAAACTTGTTAAACAAACAAAAGATACTCATTGCAGCCTCTAAAGTATCTCTAAAACTGAAGTGCCTTCGAGGCTCTGCTTATATAGGCTTATTTAGGCAGGCACTATGGGCTTTTGCACGCTTTTCAAACTACTACCAATTCGTTCCATCAAGCAGTTCTTCTACAATAGAATCTTTAAAAGATTAAGAAATCCCTATTTAAAATAGAGTAACATTTTTTACTAATATTAAATATTTTAAACCTTAAAACATACATATATAGTATATATTATATACATGTAAAAATACGTTTATCATTACATTCATACATATAGTACATATTTATATATAAAAACATTTCAAGATGTTGAATTGAAGAAGTAAAAAAAGAATATTGTATTACATGAGAATGTTTAAAACAAAATCTCAATAGATAATACAAAAATTTGATCTTTTGAAGAATAATGAAAGGGATAATATTTATTAAACAAAAGGTAGTAGCCAAAATGATGAGAAAGCTTATTATTTTCAGAGGCCTTGATCAATCAATCAATCAAAACTATTTCTTTAGCGCTTTTTATCTATTTCAAAAGCGCTTTCAAATAAATAGTTGTTAAATAAAACAGGTTAGACCCCTTCCAATATATGTATATATATCAATTTAAATAAAAACAATAAACCTTAATAATCCAACCTCACCCACATCACCAAGATCACCACTGCCACAGAATTGTCTTTACCAATACAGCTTCCTCATCATCATCACAGTACCATCATTCCCACTATAGCATAACCATCACCGATAAGGGGCCATCCATGAAGGACGTCCACAAATATTTTGCTTTTTTTAACCCCCCCCCCCTCTTGTCCACTTTTGACTTAACCTCCCCTCCCCCCCTAGTTGTGGACGACCAAAACATATAATTTACCGAATTTAAATCAATGAATATTGTGGGAAAATTTACAACAATATAAAGAGTATGTGTTCACAAATATTTATTTAGAAATTCCAATTATTTTCAGGAAAATTCTTAATGAAATAATAACTGTTCAATATCATTTTAGTAAATCAGTGTAATAAAACAAATTATCCACCATCGTTCAATCAACAGAAAATTCTAATTTTTAAGAATTTTTATTTGAGATTTTATTGTATTTAACAAATAAAACTTTAACAACATATTTAAAATAATAATATTTAAGCATATTAATTATTATTGAACCTATCGTTTCTAAATATACTTGTTTGTGAAAGATTGTTTGGGTTTGCATTAGAGGTCGGACCGGGTACCCGCGGGTACCTGCGGGACTCCCGCGGCAACGGTAATGAAAATTAATTTTGGAACGGGAAAAGTCGGGAACCGGGAATAGGTTTTCGGGACGGGAACGGGAATGGGAATCAATATTCAAATCGGGAACGGGAATCAATTTTAAATCGGGAACGGGAAAAACGGGATTAAAAGATATTGGGAGTGGATTTTTCAACAAGTATACTTCAGCAGACTCCTAAGTATGGAGATCTCTATTTCATCGATACTTCGTACTTAAAATAAGTATTAAATGCAATGGAAATGTATAACGAAGTCACCATTGCGTTGTCAATGTCAAAATCTCCAACACTACATTTGAAGTTGTTATGGCGAGTCCAAATATTAGGGAAATTAGAACAAATAGGTGATGATGAAAACTTGTCAGATGAAATCAAACTGGTCAGTTATATTATTTTTATTTTATAAATTCATACTTTGAATTTGAATTATTAATTTCCAGTTGAATGCTCAGTTGATCATTTTGACAAAAAAAGATGCCCATTAATAATAATAATGACGAGCATTATTATAGTGGCGTATAACCCGAACGGGCTTCCAGGCTACGTAGGCTGCATATTTTCACTTGCGCCTTTGGGTTACTAGGGCATTGGTTGCACTTGAACTTAGGACCTTTCATTATTGGTCAAGCCGAGAGTCATTGCCAACTCAGCTACCCGTTCATTCACTCAGCTACTCGTTCACCCATTGATCTTATTCATATGGCAGCATGTCTGTTGCATCCCCCAGTATAAAAAAATAATATTTAAAAAGTTTGGGATAGAAAAAAAATAAATACCAAGACTTTCATTAGAGAAAATTTAATTCCATTAACTCCAGTGACGTTGAGAAAAAAAACAAATGATGGTTATTTATACCCTATATCATTTAGGCTATATGTTAGTTTTTATAACGTAAAAATTATAATAAAATTTTGAATTGAAGATTATAAAGATTTTAAATCTATTGGAGTAAAAAAATTCCAATACTAAAAGAAGTAGCCAACATTTTGTTTAAAATACCTGCAAGTTCTATTCCATGTGAACGTAATTTCTCAACATGTGGTCGTTTAACTTCTGACCCAAGATCTCCTGATTTGAAAGCTAAAACTCTTGACGGTTTAACCCGTGTTAAAAGCAATAAAAACTTGATTGAATTACACAAAAACAATGACTATCTTCAATAGTTTCATTTCAATAATAATTTGAAATTTAAATCATGTTTTTTTAAATTTTGTTGAAATATATATTTTCTGACTTTCAAATAATGAACATTTTAGAAATGTTAGAACTAGCAAATTTTGGACCGGTGAAAACAACAGCAAAAATAAATAAACAAAATTTTTGTTGTTGAAATGGGTCGAGACCGGGTCAAAAAGATTCGAGAACGGGTTGGGACCGGGAATCGAATTGCGGGAACGGGATGGGACGGGAAAAATAAATTCGGGAACGGGACGGGACGGGAATCAAAATTCTGATGGCCCATCGGGAACGGACGGGACGGGAAAACAAAATTCGGGAACGGGACGGGACCAGGAATGAAAAATTGTCCATGTCCGACCTCTAGTTTGCATCCAAACTCTTTTGTCATTAAACTAAAAGTATTTTGCAGTAAATTTATGCAAAACTACTGCACTCAAAATACATTACGATTTGGATATCCACTTTGTTCTAATCATTTGAGCTCATAGTCCATAATAGTTATAAACGCATCACACCACCAACTTTACATCCTTCCATTCAACGCACTAACAAACTCACTATCTTAGGTATCACATTCACTGACACCCTTAACATTTCACCACACAAAGATCACATTATCAATAAATGCTTTCAAACTTTTCATGCCATCAAAACAATCCGTTCCCATGGACTCTTTGGTGCTAAACTCTTTGACATCACTGAGTCCCTCATCATCTCTCACCTTAAGTATGCAGCTCCTTCTTGGTCTGGTTTTGCTAATCAGCCTCACATTAAGCAACTCCAGTCCCTTATTAATAAACTCATATGACTTAACTACCTTCCCTCTCTCTACCCATCTATCACTTCTATGTTTACCACTTTAGACACCAAACTATTCTTTAAAATATCTAATAATTCTGACCATGTTCTTCACCATTTCTTACCCCCCCCTTAAAAATCTACTCATAACTTAAGACCCCGTAAACACAATTTTGACACCCCTATATATACTACGCTTGAAAGTAAAACATTCCTCCCTCGTCTTCTTAAATATCACATTCTATAATTTACATTTATATTTATATTATAATCTCTGATTCTTATGACTTATTTATCTACTTAATTATTACCTATTCACCATATCCTTTGTCTTGTAGTATTTTTTTTCAAACCATTATCATTAGCATCTGTATCCTATAATTATCTACTATTATCTAGTATCTTATGTAACATGTAACATGGCCTGCGTCTGTCAAACCGTGATCAATAAAGACTATAAAAAAATAAAAAAAACCCTTCCCCCTCGTCCACTTTTTGCTGAACCCCCTCCCTCCTTTTGTGTGGACGTCTTTTATGGATGGCCCTTTTTCGAAGTTGTTGAGTCTGCTTTTTTGATGAAAATTGCAAAATACATTTTTAAAAATTTAAGAGTTGATTATTACATTAAATATAAAATTTGAATATCTCATTTAAATATATATATCATTGTTTTTGGCGTAATATACTTTTTACATATCTTATAAATATTAGTTGTACTCACTTCACTTTTAATTTTTCTCGGATTTTACTGATACGCAACTTTGTGTAAAAAATTTTTAAAGATGAATTCAATGTTCGTAACGGAAGCAGATGTGGAAGAGGAGAAAAAAAGAAAACAAGAAGACTGGTTAAAAATCAGACGTCCTGACCAGCCACTATGTGAGGAATTCTTAGGAAAAACAAATAAATAACTGAGTAAACATAGTAAAAAACATAAAAAAACTTTTCTGTATTAAAAAAATATCTCAATTTAGAAGTATCACCAGCACTGTTATCAATTATGTGCAATAGTGGCGCCAGAGCAGGAGGTGGACCATCGGAGCCTGTATGAGCGACTGAAGGAGCAGAAAGACAAGAAGGACTCTGAATTGGAGGAAGCACACAAGTTCAGTATGTAGCCTTCTCTGCATTTCAGCTCAGTAAATTCAACATTGTAATTGTGTTTAATCATTAAACTTTAATGCTTGAGAGTATATTTCATTTGGAAGTTATTATTATTTTCACAACTTTTTAGCTCTATGAAGCAGGGCTCGCGCAGTCGAAATTGGCTTTAAGAATTCTTGATTGGCTGCAATGAATTTTGTTACATATTTTCCAAATGTCATAGTGACATTTTTAGAGGTTTCTTTTTCTAAAGGGATCTCGCGGGAACAAGTTGTCATTGACAAGTTGAGCCAATCAAAGTTAGCCTTGTGTTTTAATCCGGTCATTCACATGCAGAAAAAATTGGTTTCTTCATTGCCTTAAAAGTAAATTTAACGCTCAATTAAAAATTTTTAAACAAATTGACTAATTATAAAACGAAGAAGACATTTTCTATGTGGGGGTTTTATTGATTTGAAACCGACTAGGTGCTCATTTGAGGTGAGTTAAATAAAATATAAAAGCGTGCGTTATGCATGAGACTTTCAAAAAATGTGGCCCCAAAAGAATGTTTCTTAGCGCGAGCCCTGTGAAGCTTAAAAGAATTTGTTGATGGAGTCATTTGTTTGATTGTGCCATTAACAGATGTTAACCTAGTGCTTCAAGGATGCATGTAAAATTATGTTCCATCTTTTTTTTAAATACTTATTTTAATAATGATAATAATAATAATTGTCGTTTTTGTATAGCGCTCGAATGTTTAAAGTATTTCTTTTTCGATAACCACATGTCGTTCTCTAGAGGGGAAATTCTCAACTTGCTTGATTGTTTACTACCTCAGAGAACCAGTTTCGAGGTCTGGAGAGTGAGGAGGTCGACTTCATAAATGCAGTGGATGAACAGAAGGAGGAGATTGAACGACAGAAGAAGGCAGAGGAGGATGAATTAATAAAGGAGTTCAGGGTGGGTAGGGAAGGAGGGAGGGGAGGAAGAAAAGTACTACTTTTTGCAAGTATTTTTCAATGGTCTTGCATTGGTTGTCTGTTTCGGTTGATGAGAAGGACTTTGATGATGACGAGTCTGTTGAGTGATCACGTGAGCATCAGCGCTTCCTCCTGCTCAGGACTCCAACTCGAGGGTCTTAAGGGCGCCATCACTGCTCGACAAACTGGGCCTTTCCTCCAAACCACTCGTCTCTAACAAGAAGAAAAGGTGTGTGTGTGTGTGTGTGTGTGTGTGGGTGTGTGTGTGGGTGTGTGTGTGTGTGGGTGTGTGTGTGTGTGTGGGTGCTCTAATACTATAAAATTCTGAATTTCTTGATGAATACTTACTCAAAAAAATTCAGACCTATTTAAACGTTGATGATTAATAAAAAAAATTGTGGACATTAGCATTTAACCAGACATTTGTTGTATAAGTTGTTGAACAATGGATTATTCCATGCTTTCCAACGTTCCAGGCCAGCTGGAGAGGCGCAGGGCACGTCCAAGAAAGCAAAAGTTATCACCAAGTCTGAACCCTCACAAGAACATTCATCATCATCCTCTGGTAGTGACACAAAACCTACAACTATCAGCATGAACAATAACGACACCAAAGACATAGACACCGTCACCAACACCACCTCTACCAACAACACACACAACAACGACACCATCCGAGTGTTGGGCGTGCTGCCCTCGCTGGTCGAGTACTTTGCATCGGACGAGAGCCAGTCAGACAGCGACACGTCGGCTTCTTCCAGCGACGACCTCACCTTCGGCACGGCCTCCATCCTCAGGAGACCCGCCAAGACGTGCAAGCAAGCCTGATGCCTTCCTCCTTTTGTGTGCTATCGAACTTGTTTTAAACATGTGTGTCGTTTGGATAGGTGGTACTGTGGTCAAGTTTTACGTGGTCGAAAAAAATCAAGAGTTTGTCCTTTGAAGTAAAATAAGAGATGTGGGTGCATGGATGAGATGGATGGGATAGATAGGCAGATAGATATTTCAATTTTTAAAAATCCCTTCAAGTTGAAACCAATTTAAAATCACTATTTTAAATTCATAGAGTCCAAGATCTTTTAATAGTTTCCAACGTAAGTCTACTTGATTATGCAAAAAAACAGATTATGAGAAATTACAACTGCAACCATCCCATAATTAGTTATGAGACACGTAACACAACGGCAGGGGTTAATTCAGCTTGGAAAAAAAGTGCATTTATAATTTCTCATTCTCAATCTAATTAAACTATTTGTCAAACGTTAATCACAAGATTACATTCTTCAATAAACAAGAAAAAATCCCGGTTTTGTACAACTTGAAAACATTATTAGAGAAGTTTCCTCCATGGATTAACTCCATTGCATACATCTCTTCGTCAGTGCTCTTTCACTGCCCACGCCTACTTGGAGGCAAGGATGAGCGCCACGATGAGGCCGTACAGTCCGAGCACCTCGGCAAAGATCAACACAAGGATCATGCCAACGAAGAGCCGCGGTTGTTGTGACGTGCCCCTGACGCCACAGTCGCCCACCACTCCTATGGCGTACCCCGCGGCTGCTCCTGAGAGCCCCACACTCAAGCCAGCCCCCATGTGCATGAAACTCCTGCAGGTTGTGTTGCTTGATTATGTATTCTTAAAGATATATTTTCAGCATTTACATACAGTGTATGTCATACACCCTTTTTGAACGTTACACGGCATTGCAATGATGAAGTCTCCATGCAATCCCCTCACACAAGTGGACGAGACTCACTTGTGCAGGGTGTATCCCGCTTCACTTCCGTCAGGGGGACTCGACTGGTTGGCGAGCAGAGCAGCCACCACCAGGCCGTAGATGGCCACAATGCCCGCCATGACGACAGGAATGATTGACTTCATGATCAGGTCGGGTCTCGAGACTGCAATTGATGCGATGCCAGTGCCTGCCTTCGCTGTGCCGTAAGCTGCCCCAAGAGCTGTGTCAGAGCCATTATTAGAATCATTCCGATACGGAAATTTTATTTTAAAATGGCCACTTCTGGTGACCAGAAAGGAAGTGGTATGAAAGAAGGAAGCACCTGTGAAGATCATGGCGAAAGAAGCTCCCATGATTCCAAAGAAGGGAGTGTAGACGGGCTCGCCATTCATGGCCATGTACCTCATTTCGGCGTCCATTTTGATATTGAGAATTTAATTATGCGAAACACTTATGTTTATATCATGTGAAGTGGAGCATAGAAAAACAGTTTATTGGTCAAATTAAAAAAAAATGTAGAATAAACTTAAATAAAATTTTATTTTTTATAAATAAAAATCCAACCGAGTATGAACAATAAGATGGGATTAATAAGCTATGAAGTCACAAATGCGGCGGGGAATCACAAACAAGAAACAGTTGATCAGGTTGAAATGAGAATCCGAAGTGGATGATGGGAATAAGATCTGTGCAATTGGCGTGTTACAACAATGAAATATTGTCTTCAGACACCCCCTCACTTCATTTTCTTGCCTTCATCTGAAAGTTTAAGATGAAATATGTTCAAATAAGTCTTTTTATAATTCATTATTTTTTTCAATAACGTGTTTATAACTAAAACTTATAATTTAAAAAATTCAATACTCACCACTACAACGAGCATCTTCTCCTTCATCCTCATCTTCTTCCTCCCCCTCCTCCTCCTCCTCCTCCTCCCCCTCTTCCTCATCTCCTGCAGCTCCATCCTCATGGAATATTCCCTCCTCACCCACCTCCATGCAACACATCGTGTACACAATGATGCCCACGATGAAGCAGGGCACTCCCAACACCAGTGCAGTCAACCACGCCGAGTCCATCCACATAGTCTTTTAGTGTGTCAGGGTGGAAATTGGGAACATTTTGAACATAAACACACACACACAAACAAACACACACACACACATACACACACACATACAAAACATTAGAATAAGCACGCACACACATACTAGAAATGGGATTCAAAATAGTTCGAATTCAATTGAGTTCGACACTTTTAGAGCTCGAACTCAGATCGAAATATTTTTTAGACGTTTTGTTTTATTATATTTTTATTAATTAGTT
>OX030962.1:3766238-3786238 GCA_943735955.1 Piscicola geometra
TTCATATTAACAACCATCAGTTAATGTCATGCAATAGAAAAAAGTATATAGATAGGTTCACTAACGTCTCATCCACCTCGATCACCTGACTCTCAATGCAGCCAATCACAATCCCTGGAAATAATTAATAATGTTTGAATCATTTAAGTTGAAAGCAATCAATTTAGTGTATGAAATTGAAAAACTATAAATTTAAAATGTTTGTTTGAGTATTTTAAAATTAAAATAAGACTTAGAATATTAATTAAATTTTCAAGGTCTCTGGAATGATTTCAGTGAAGTCCTTTTAAAAAAATTATTTAAATGATAATGCTTAAATAAATAAATAAAATTGAAACTATTTAAAGCAAAAAAAATATAAGAATAAACACAATAACTGTTGAACAAACCCAAAAAGATGGTTAACCGCATTCGAAGAGTCTTCATGGTTTTTAACTTGAAGCTAGAGAAATTCCTCGAAAAGTTAATTCAGGAGTCAAGCAATTATTTAATGTATTTTCTTCAATTTTTTATTTTTTTATCAACTAGTAAATTATTGAAATCTTAATTTTCAAAGAAAAAATTGTCTGAGTGAAGTAAAAAAAATTTAGAATAAAATTATTTTTCTGAAAAATGGATATAAATCTTAAAATCTTTATAAAAATTATTAATTAAACTATTTATTTGCTAAAGCCACTTTTCAATAAAATTTCTGAAACAGGCGCAAGTTTTAATTATTGTAAAAGAGTTTAAATTTTAAACTTTAAAATGAACGTCGTGGGATCATACAAAGAGTTCGATTACTAATAATTTATCATTTTTTCTAATATCATTTATAGATGAATTTAAATTGAAAAATATCCAATTTAAAGATCACTTTCATTACTGCAGAAAGAGTTACCTGTCCGAAACCAGAGATGACAATGAAGAATCTTTCAAACTGACTTCTGCTGGCCTCTTGGTTTGAACTAAACTTTTAAAAATTAATGTGTTATTTTTTCACATTTTTAAACTTCCATTAAACCTTTTTCCACTTTAGATTTCATAAATTAAAGTTTAATTATTAAACTGTTTTTGGAAAAATATTTTACTGCTCCAAAAAGTGTATTTTACTTCAAGTATCTCTCTTTGAATTTTATTGAACTGTTGATAATTCAAAGAAGTCACATTTCGGCACCAAAGCAGCACAGTCCTGGCAAAAGAGACATTCTCCGCAACTTTGATGAGTCATTCGCCGGTCTGAGAAGTTCAGGTGGCATGCCTCCACCCCTTCTTCTGCCTTCCCTCCATCACTCCTCTTCCCTCCCTCCATCACCCATCTTCCATGTCCCATCTGTTTGTTCAGTTTGTTTGTATGTATGTATGTATGTGTGTGTGTGTGTGTGTGTGTGTGTGTGTGTGTGTGTGTGTGTGTGTGTGTGTGTGTGTGTGTGTGTGTGTGTGTGTGTGTGTGTGTGTGTGTGTGTGTGTTCATGCATGCGTGTGTGTGTGTGTGTGTATGTTTTAGTGTTTCTTGAGAACTGATCTTGATGATGATGATGATGCTGATGGCACTCTCAGAACAGCAATGTATGGAAGGTGCAGGCACACACAGACCACACCACCAGCACACCATACAACCCCACCATGCAGCACAGTTAGTTTTAGCATCTCTTAATGATGATGATGATGATGGAGATGATTATTATTTCTGTTGTGATGAGCACACTAGGTCCTCAGACCCAGTTAACTTTTAAACACCCACACGGGTCGATTCGACACATACCATTATTTAATCGCTCACTGTGTTTTTAATTGTGAAGTTATTTTGTTGTAATTTCATGACTGTCTAATTTTTTATTGACAATCTAACACACTTTTCGGATGTTAAATATCAGTTATAGTTTCAGTTTTATAGCATTCTAAAAATTCTAGTGAAGTTCGTGATCCTAACTTTTTCAAAATCACAAAATTAGCAGTTCTTTCATTCATAATTAGCAAAATTAATACTTAATAGACCTTTTCTACAACATTAGACAGTTTTGTTTTGAATGCATTTTCTGCAGCACAAATGACTACCTGTCTTAGTTGATGAGTTAGAAAGTACTGAGTTAGGTTATTATTTTTGTCATACAGCTCTTCTCTTAAGATTTTAAAAAGCTGCTTTTTCTTCACGTATTTTTACGCTTAAATTCACGGCAAAAATGAAAAGATTGAAGGCTATCATATGTTGAAAAAACATTTTGGCTAACGAAATGTTTGTTTTCTACTAATATATGCCATACACATGATAGTAACACTAACTAGTTCTTCTTTGGGTAATACTCGAAGATTTATCCATACCGTTCTCACTAATCCAATACAGCGATTTTGATTTCACGGAGCAATTCTAGTAAAGTAAAAAATTATTCGTAACAACTGTTAGTCAAGCGTCCAGATGTTCTATCAGGTTGATTACAGCAGCCATTCCAAATTTTTGAATTGGCTCACCTCCGTGATGATTACCAAAAAACGACTTCATTTTCAAACAATACCCCGTTTTGGCATCACAAAGACACCCAATTTCAAGTCATACTTTCCCGATTTAGATGGCATGTGCTGTTCTAAACTGAAACGACTTCAAAATGGTAAAAACATTTCATCCATCTTTACATGCTCATGTGGAATTTGATAGTTTTCATTGCCACATGTCATGATCAGCGCCCATTGGATCAAACTTAGTTTTTTTTGGCTTAAAAAACTTTTGATATTAAGGAAATGAAATCTTAGAAATTAGGATATTAATTCACACATATTTTTGGCTAATAAACTGACAACAGTCTTTGACCACATTGCCTGTAATGGTTCACCTTTAACATTATAAACCTCTTTTAGGATAGGGACATATTTTTAAAAAAGAAGTAAATTCTGAAAATTATGTATACAAATATATGAAAATGTTATAAAAAATCACTGCAACTCAAAAATAATAAGTTTTTAGGGAAAAAATCGTTGAAATATGCGATGGGTTGACTCGACGCATGCGGCCGCCAACGTTATATTGTTCGATTGGTGTTCAAGGGCTAAAGGAACCTTGCTGAGTGCATCATATCGGAAGTAGAGATTCTCACTGAATTCAAAGGAACTTCGTTGTACGTCTTTACGAGGAGAAAGGAGATGCTCTAGACAGCAAGAACTACAGATGCTTTAAACTAATCGAACACGCACTCAACAGTTCAGACAGGCCCCACCAATGAAACTTTCGCCTGCATGAAAGAAACCTGGAAGAAAAAAATTATCATCTTTTTTTAAATGACTTTTGTTGAGGTTATCTTTCTATTGATAATATAAATAATAATCATTATTATTATTATTATTATCGTTATTATTATGTGACGTCACTCCAGAAGGCAGCCTCAATGAGGCACTCCGAAAGACGCTCTTTGAAGAGGAAGTCGATGAGGAGGAGGATGAGGAAGAGGAGGAGGAGGTGAGAGGGGCGTGCCACGTGAGCGCGATGGAGACTTCTGTTGGTCTACAGCAGGATGACGTCATCATGAGGAGTGTTGTTGTTGTCGAGGAGGAGGAGGAGGCTTGCCACAACAACAACAACAACAACAAGGAGAATGAGAATAACAATAGTAATAATAAAATGAGCGATAACAGTCACAACAGCGACTTGAATGAGAATAATAAAAACAATGATGTGTGCAACAAGCTCTTCAACAACCACAACAGCAGTAACAACAACAACAAGAGCTCCCACAACAACAACAGTCACAACAGCTTACTGACAGGTTCCTACAGGGAGGGTGACAGTGCCTTGTTGAATGAAGTCCACAACAACAACAACAACAACACTGCACCATCCCTGCCTGTCTGTAGAGGAGTGCATGCAGACCTGCGCCACATTGACCACCTCACTGTTGGTTTTGTTGTTATTGGTGTTGTTGTTGGTGTTATTATTCTTGTTTTATGTTGCTGTTGTTGTTGTTGAGGGTTTGTTTTGCTGCAAGTGTTGTTGTTTTCCAGCTTGAGTACCGTTTCAAACACACGTGCACAGATGTTGGAACTGCTGCAGGGCGAACTCTCCTGCCTGCTGCACAGATGCCTCATCGTCGACTGCCGCTACCCCTACGAGTACCTAGGAGGTCACATCAAGGTCATCATCATCATCAGTATCATCATCATCACCAGTATCATCATCATCATCAGTATCATCATCATCAGTATCATCATCACCAGTATCATCATCATCAGTATCATCATCACCAGTATCATCATCATCAGTATCATCATCACCAGTATCATCATCATCAGTATCATCATCCAGGCTTGTAGAGATGGAGCCGTGGAGCCGAAAAGCCGCTAGTTTTTGCAAATTAATAGAATTAGGTTTTTAATTTCAATGAAAAAACAATACTTGTATTTTTAATTGTTGACATAAAATATCCCTAAACAGAAACTATAAGTAGAATAATATTTTTTAAAATGCTTTTATCAATTTAAAAATTTGGTTGACACAGAGTAATTCAACGTTCAAGAAATATTTGTTAAAAATTATTTTTATTTAGGTAACACAGAGGTTAATTTAAAGAAATAATAATTACAGATTTAAAAAAAATAATAATGCCTAAACTAATTAGAACTAGACATGCAACAAAAAAATTTCATTTCTATAACATCTTTAACTAGGGAAAAATTAAATAAAATTAACTTACATTTTTTATTTAACCAATTAGAAGGAACTGCTTATCATAAATTGTGATTTCTTTTTTCGAGACAATGTTTCAGTCAAAGTTTGCGCAAGTTTGTCTCGTGTGACACCCTCTTTAGGGAGCCGAGCCGGAGCCTTCATGTTTTAGGGAGCCGGAGTCAGAGCCGATTCAAGAAAAATATAACGGCTCTGCAAGCCTGTCATCATCACCATCTGTATCATTAATAAGGGCAACTAACTCGTTTAACGAATTCAAATAGTTTAAAGTTTAACGATGTTTAAATATAAAAGTAACGCATCCTCTGACCTTTGAAATGTTTCAGCAGAAAGTATTAAGCTACATTAAAGTAACTAAATTCGAATATTTTAACTTTCAAATGACCACCACGTGACCACTCTTCGCATTCCGCCACAGGGAGCCGTGAATATAAGCGACCGGGACAGCCTCGACAAGCACCTGTTTCCTCACCTCTCGACACCTCAACTCCAACCACCCTTCCACCCACCCTGCCACCTGCCCCTCCAACCCATCATCGTCTTCTACTGTGAATTCTCGTCTGAGAGAGCGCCCAAGATGTAGGTTGCTCTTAGGTGTACCTCTTTCTTGCATCACTTCATTATTTCGAGCGTCTGATTATGACGTTGTTGATGATGACGTCGATGATGATGATGAAGTTCGCTCACGTGACGTAGGATGCGGCATATGCGGAACGTGGATCGTGCGAGCAACCAGTACCCCTTCCTCACCTACCCTGAGGTGTTTCTCTTGCATGCAGGCTATTCCCTCTTCTACAGGTCGTCTGCACATGCATGCACATACACACTAGAGGTCGGACTTGGGCGATTTTTCATTCCCGGTCCCGTCCCGTTCCCGAAATTGTTTTTCCCGTCCCGTCCCGTTCCCGATGGGCCATCAGAATTTTGATTCCCGTCCCGTCCCGATCCCGAAATTTCTTTTCCCGTCCCGTCCCGTTCCCGATGGACCATCAGAATTTTAATTCCCGTCCCGTCCCGTTCCCGCAACTCGATTCCCGGTCCCGACCCTTTCTTGAAACTTTTTGACCCGGTCCCGACCCATTCCCCAAAAAATTTGTTTATTTATTTCTTTTTGCTGCCGTTTTCACAGGTCCCGAACTTGCTAGTCCTAACATTTCTTAACATTTATTATTTGAAAGTCAGAAAATATTTCTTTTAAAAAATACAAAAACACGATTTAAATATCAAATATATATTGAAATGAAAGTATTGAGGTTAGTCATTGTTTTTAAGTCATTCAATCAAGTCTTTATTGCTTTTCACACGGGTTAAACCGTCAAAAGTTTCAGCTTTCAAATTAGGTGATCTTGGGTCTGAAATTTCAACATGTTTACAAATTCCGTTTACATGGAATAGAACTTGCAGGTATACTATAAAATTTTTTGGCTTCTTCTAGTAGTATTGGAAAATATTTCATTATACTCCAATAAATTAAACATCTTTATAATCTTCAATTTTATTGGGACGTAATTGTGAATATTTGTACAATTCCTCCTCTTCTGAATTTATTCCTTCGTTCATTATTATTAATTCCACAATAATGTTAGAAATATGTTTTTTGACAACATTCTTATTCTCCACAACTTCACAAATAAAATCATTCATATAATGTGATAGTATAAAAATTGTATTATAATTTTTACATTATAAAAACTAAGATAATAGGTCTAAATAACCATCATTTGTTTTTTTTCTCAATGGCACTGCAGCTTGATCTGGCTGTACAAAATGGAATTAAATTTTCTCTAATGAAAGTCTTTGTATTTATTTCTTTTCTATCCCAAACTCTTTTAAATTATTCTTTTAAACTGTGGGATGCAACAGACATGCTGCCATATGAATAAGGTCAATGGGCATCTTTTCTTTTGTTGAGATGATCAACTGAGCAATCAACTAGAAATTAATAATTCAAATTCAAAGTATGAATTTATAAAATAAAAATAATATAACTGACCAGTTTGATTTCATCTGACAATTTTTCATCATCACCAATTTGTTCTAGTCTCTCTAATATTTTGACTCGCCATAACAACTTCAAATGTAATGTAGGAGATTTTGACATTGACAACGCAATGGTGGCTTCGTTATACATTTCTATTGCACTTAATACTTATTTTAATTACTTAATTACGGAGTATCGATGAAATGGAGATTTCCATACTTTGCTGAAGTATAATTATTAAAGAATCCAATCCCAATAAATTGTATTCCCGTTATTCCCGTTCCCGATTTAAAAGTTGATTCCCGTTCCCGTTTTTTCCCGTTCCCGATTTGAATAATGATTCCCGTTCCCGTCCCGAAAACCTATTCCCGGTTCCCGACTTTTCCCGTCCCGAAATTAATTTTCATTCCCGTTCCCGCGGGAGTCCCGCAGGTACCCGCGGGTACCCGGTCGGATCGGGTACCCGGTCCGACCTCTAATACACACACATATAAACATACACCCACATGCCCTTACAGGCTCACACAGACACCATTCACATAGAGACTCACTCACACAAAAACACAAACACACACACAGTGACAAACAAACACACACACACACACAGTGACAAACAAACACACACACACACACAGACATCACTCGCAGCTGTGTGAACCAATGAACTACGTGCCGATGCTGCAGCAAGAGCATCATCAGGAACTGCGTTTCCACCACAACAACAACAAACAACTGCAACAACGCAACAACAAACGCAAAATTGAGAGCAACATCGACATTTTCCAACGCAACATCGCAAACAGCAAACAATAAGAAGTCTTTCTTCTCCTTTTTTTAATGGATGTGTTAATGTGCTGACCTTCCACAGCAGCCATTTTAGTTTTGCTCTTTTGCCTGTTGATGAACGGTTTCAGAGTTGGAAAATACAACAGAACTTTTTAATTAAATTTGATTTATGTTTTATACAAATTTATTGCTAAATATATACTTTGATAAATTAAAGTTCGTTTTAGTTATGTATTTTTAAAAGATAGAGTCCGTTTTATTTATTTAAAATTGTGAAACGAATCTATAAAAAAATAAAGTCCGTTATAATTATAATTATAGTTCGTTTTAATTATTTAATTTTTTTAAATATAGTCTGTTTTATTTATTTAAAAATGTGAAACGAATCTATAAAAAATCCGTTTTTTATATAAAAAGTCAGTTTTATTTATACTAAAATATTAACAAGGAGGCTTTTTCTCCAAGAGGTTTTTTCTCCGAGAGGCTTTTTCTCCAGGAGGTTTTTTCTCCGGGAGGCTTTTTGTAGAAGGTATTTTATCCGAAGGCTTTTTCTCCGAGAGGCTTTTTGTCCGTTCCCCATTCCATACCAGGTGTTCGCCTTTTACAGCAACTTCAACTGCATTAAAAAACCGCAAAGATGGTAAAAAAGACGTTCGTTCACGAAAACAGTTGCACGTGACAAAGGGCTCTTTCAGTGTGCCTCAATGAAGCTCATCGATGGGAGACTGCTGAAGATGGGCCAACTTGGACAATCCTGTTAAACAATCATTTGTAAACAATTGATGATTTGCATCTTTAATAAACGTTTTAAAAGTGTTTCTTCGTAGTCAATTTTACCGAATTAACAAAAAAGAGTAAAAAGCAGCATCTTTATGATAAAATGGGATAAAAATGAACGTATCTTTACATAGTTAAAACGAAATACAATCAATGAGCTTCACTGAGTTAGTGGTTGTATTGCTTGAAACACTACTGTGGAAAAAAAATCTAAATGAACTTTGAAAAAGTTATAATTTGAGTAATCCATTATTTTATTAATAGGCTTGTGCTGATGAAAAGACTGTTGATATGATCAATAGTGTACTACCAGCAAAAGGACAAGAGGGCATGGGCGGCGATCCTGGGGAGGTCCGGACCTTCTACTTTTTGGTAGTGAAGGGGTCCACTTCAATGGTTTGGACCCCCCAGGATCGCCGTCTATGCTGAGTAGAATCCCCCCAAGATTTGAAGCAGATCGCCGCCTCTGCCGCAGATGAACCTGTTTTCAGTTACTTATGCTCTGAATTAGAGATGAAAGCACGAAAACACTCTGGCAGACCAAGGATGTCACATCGATAACAAATCTCGTCTTATATTGATACAGGGCAGCCAACACATGAAGTCAGTATTTTAAACTCTTGGGCAGTTAACAGAAAGCTGTGGAGAAGTCAATTCGTCGTGTCGTGGAAAAGAAGCCTTCTGACCTCTTATCTGCGTTCATTCGATGATGATGGTGATGATGATGATGGGAAGAGATCGAACCCATGACCCTCGGAGTAGTGTTGTGTGTCCTTCCCTCTGGGCGTAGTCGCATCGCTCACTTGGCGGGTGCTGTTGGTGCTTTCATGGTTATTAAATGTTTAATCTTTTATTTTTTTATGTAGTACTTGACGTTCTTTAAAACCTTTCGCTACCAGTTGATAGGGCAAAAGGCTGTTGATGCAAAAACGTTGAAAGAAGGGAAAGCATTTTATAGAATGAACTAAATGATGCGAAGATCCTGAGACTGTCAGTGGTTGTAATTCGGAAAAATTCAATCTAAAAGTAAACTTTCTTTTTCAACAAGAGAAACGTTTAAATTTTAAACATTCTTTCTTCGCCAATAAAAGCTAGAGTTCCCATTGCTCCAAACCCACTGCACGATAAAGTCTTCACTTCCTGCTGAGATAATTTATTTGAGAATGCTTTTCGAGCGATATTTACGCTGAAGTGCTGGTGACAGATGCGGACGTCAACTTGAAGGAGGCCTTCTCGCGCTAATTAACTTATTGGCGTCTGCAAACCTGAGAAAACAATTTCTCTTTGCAATTATACGGGTGCCACCATTCATCGCCCCTATAGTGATGCTCGTCATAATGTAATTAGTAAATCATCATAATTTGATTAATTCACTCCCCTCCCAACAGCATCACACCACGGCATCACAAAACTTGACTACACACGACGAGTTTAAAAAAAAATTTCACTTTAAAATTTGGGGACAAATAAAAATAGAAAACAGATATTGGACAAAATAGATTCCAGGGAAATAAAATCACAAAAACGATCTTGAAAAAAGTTGGTTATAACTTTTTATACATTGATCAACTTTATATGTAACGAAAAGGTGAAATGCGATGCATGCTAGAAATGACCGGTTTAGAATACAATTACACTAAAAAATCACAAAGTGAAATCTTAATAAAAAATCAAAATAATTTGTTTCTATACATTGATCAATTTCTAATCGACTTAAAGGGCCGATGCATGCTAGAAAGCACCCATTCATGCACGCTCACTCCCTCCATGTGAAGTGTCAAGAAGCTACAGGCGACTATTGCGGTTCACCTAGAACCCGCTTTACATTTAATATACCGGCATTCTGGATTTTTGTACAAGATTTGAACTTTTTGTTCAATAGAAACTATTTTAAACTCAATTACTTCGAAGAAAATGATTTTCCGTAAATACTCAGTTTAGAAGCATTAAAAGGGATTTAATTCTAATATTGTTTAGATATGACAATTTTTGGCAAACCACAGGATCAAAGATAATTAATATTTATATTAAAGTAAATAAATAAATCCATTTATTAAAAGTTTTAATTTAAGAAAAATAATTTATTCATTACTTTTGCGTTATTATCGACGCCCATGTCTAATTTCCTAATAATAATATAGGCTACTATCTAATATAGGCTATAATCTCTCCATAAGTTCCATCATACACTCATCAACACCTTCTCCAGCTCAAATTTAGCAATTTTTATTGCAAAGTGTATGTTGTTCTGAAATCAGAAAGTTAAGCTGCATCTATTCGGATTCAACACCATCAATGTTCTTGACTTCAAGTCACCATTTCATAACTCCCTCATCAATAACTATAAACATTGAAACAAATATGGACAGCTTTAAAACTCCTTTCGAATAAGCGTAACTACTCCAGAATACCAACCACGCCATTTGCCAGTGCCGTCATAACACTTGCCTCACGTTTCCGTATCTTTCAAAAAATAAGTCTCATTTTCAACGTTTTGCAAGTATAGGATTTTTCCCTTGCAATTGCTTCTCCTTCTTCTATTTAGACGTCTAAACGAAGACTATTTCAGTTCAAGCAATGCTTTTTCACAACTCAAATCCTCTCTAGCACCTAGCAGGCCATTATAGAGCTTACCAAAGCTCTCCATTCACCCATCCCTCAAGACATCCGTTGCCAAAGTTAATTAAGCGCCAGTTAATTACAGGGAGGGAAATAAGAGACCTGTGATGAGGGATGGAAAGCTGCAGGGAAAGAAAAAAGAAGGTTGATGTGGTGGAAGGGGGTTGATGAGGTAGTTGAGGGTTGATGTGGTGGAAGAGGGTTGATGTGGTGGAAGAGGGTTGATGAGGTGGGAGGGGGTTGATGTGGTGGAAGAGGGTTAATGTGGTGGAAGGGGGTTGATGTGGTGGAAGAGGGTTGATGTGGTGGAAGAGGGTTGATGTGGTGGAAGAGGGTTGATGAGGTGGGAGGGGGTTGATGAGGTGGAGGGGGGTTGATGAGGTGGAAGAGGGTTGATGTGGTGGAAGGGGGTTGATGAGGTGGAAGAGGGTTGATGTGGTGGAAGGGGGTTGATGAGGTGGAAGGGGGTTGATGAGGTGGAAGGGGGTTGATGTGGTGGAAGGGGGTTGATGTGGTGGAAGGGGGTTGATGAGGTGGAAGGGGGTTGATGTGGTGGAAGAGGGTTGATGTGGTGGAAGGGGGTTGATGAGGTGGAAGGGGGTTGATGAGGTGGAAGGGGGTTGATGTGGTGGAAGGGGGTTGATGAGGTGGAAGGGGGTTGATGTGGTGGAAGAGGGTTGATGTGGTGGAAGGGGGTTGATGAGGTGGAAGGGGGTTGATGTGGTGGAAGAGGGTTGATGTGGTGGAAGGGGGTTGATGAGGTGGAAGGGGGTTGATGTGGTGGAAGGGGGTTGATGAGATGGAAGGGGGTTGATGAGGTGGAAGAGGGTTGATGTGGTGGAAGGGGGTTGATGAGGTGGAAGGGGGTTGATGAGGTGGAAGGGGGTTGATGTGGTGGAAGGGGGTTGATGTGGTGGAAGGGGGTTGATGTGGTGGAAGGGGGTTGATGTCGTGGAAGGGGGTTGATGTGGTGGAAGGGGGTTGATGTGGTGGAAGGGGGTTGATGTGGTGGAAGAGGGTTGATGAGGTGGGAGGGGGTTGATGAGGTGGAAGGGGGTTGATGTGGTGGAAGGGGGTTGATGAGGTGGAAGGGGGTTGATGAGGTGGAAGGGGGTTGATGTGGTGGAAGGGGGTTGATGTGGCGGAAGAGGGTTGATGAGGTGGAAGGGGGTTGATGTGGTGGAAGGGGGTTGATGTGGTGGAAGAGGGTTGATGTGGTGGAAGGGGGTTGATGAGGTGGAAGGGGGTTGATGTGGTGGAAGGGGGTTGATGTGGTGGAAGGGGGTTGATGAGGTGGAAGAGGGTTGATGTGGTGGAAGGGGGTTGATGTGGTGGAAGAGGGTTGATGTGGTGGAAGGGGGTTGATGTGGTGGAAGGGGGTTGATGTGGTGGAAGGGGGTTGATGTGGTGGAAGGGGGTTGATGTGGTGGAAGAGGGTTGATGTGGTGGAAGGGGGTTGATGTGGTGGAAGAGGGTTGATGTGGTGGAAGGGGGTTGATGAGGTGGAAGGGGGTTGATGTGGTGGAAGAGGGTTGATGTGGTGGAAGGGGGTTGATGAGGTGGAAGGGGGTTGATGAGATGGAAGGGGGTTGATGTGGTGGAAGGGGGTTGATGTGGTGGAAGAGGGTTGATGTGGTGGAAGGGGGTTGATGTGGTGGAAGGGGGTTGATGAGGTGGAAGGGGGTTGATGAGGTGGAAGGGGGTTGATGAGGTGGAAGGGGGTTGATGAGGTGGAAGGGGGTTGATGAGGTGGAAGGGGGTTGATGTGGTGGAAAATGCATGAGATGGATCCAAACAAAAAATATCATTTTAGTCTAAAAAAGAAGAAAAATGATTGTAGGAAAAGTCGTATTGATCGTGAAAGCAAGTCACACAAGACATTCTTTGTCTTTCATTTACTGCCGCACAAACATGATGGCTTTTTTATTTAATTTCGGAAAGTTCTCCTAAATTTTTTTAATCTTTTGAATGATCGTGTCTTAAACCGAAAAGTTGCAATGCCACTTTGGCTTTTCTTGGAAGAGATGAAGCGAAATAAATAGTTTTTTTGATACGAAAAAAAGAAAAACCTATATTTATACAATCTAGAAAAAGATATAGATAGACAAAAGAGGAAGAGGGTTGGAGAGAGGGGAAGAGAGGGTTAGAAGGGAGGGTATGGACAGATTTAACGACATGACTGCGTTTCAACGCTGCGTGGACTTCAGGCTCTGACATTTTGTGGAACGTTTTTTTTGGAAAAACAATTCGCAAAAAAAACCACAAAAAAGTTTTTTACAAATTTTGCAAGTGCGTCTGTTGTGTGGTGTTCGGTGGATTTACTGCCGTTGGAAGTGGGTGCATTAATTTGATTTATGGCCATATTAATTCAAAAAAGAACAAAAGCAACACAACACGAACAACACCACAATAAACAACACAACTGCCACTAAGACTTCACATACACAAAATATCTTTAAAAATCAAAGCAATCTCCAGCCACAAAAATAAAAATATTCAAAAACTACCTTCCACTGAATAGACAACACAACAGCGCCAAAACAACCACTAAAAAAACCAACACAACAAACACCACAACAACCACAACCATCATAACAACTTTAACAACCAACACAACAAACACCGCAACAACCACAACCATCACAACAACTTCAACAACCAACACAACATCCACCACAACAAATATCCCAGTTACCGCCAATACAACATTCAAAACAAAAAAATCTTCCACAATAAAAAACATAAAAACATAAAAACAGCTATAACAACAACCAATTCAAAACTACTACACAACCACTACAACAACCATCCCAATGCCCACTTCTACAACTACTACCACAACAAGAAGGCAACACCCACAACAAAAAGACAACACTCACAACACCTCTCCATCGCCCTTTCCATTGATGCAAGCATTTATAAACCTGTTTTTGCTTGCATGCAGCTTTCCATAATAACCTTCGTACATCACATTTCGTAATACAAACTCCACTTTCCACTTTCCAATTAATAATTCTTTAAAACCCCCCAAAAAAACAAAAGATTTAAAACTATTCGCTATAAGTCAGAAAGAAAGCTTTCAGCCCGGGCGCTTAAATTCATCGACTCTTAGAGCAGAGCTAATGCACTTACGCCTGCGACAAACAAGCAGTCAGCAGCTCAAGAGTGGTAAATGCATTAGGAGGGTCGAGAGATTACACTGCACACTTCGTCAGCACTTGCATCGTAAGGCATGAGTGCAGGAGGATGTGGTAGCGGCATTCTTGCAGTGCCATCATCACCAAACATTCTGTGCACCTTTTATAAGCTATTGCCCCGTTCTTTTCTCACTCTAACCTATCTCTTCACCCATCATCTTACTCTCGTGTTTCCTTCGTTTTTTTTCTATTTCGTCTTATCGCTTCATCCACCACTCTTCCTCCATCACTCCATCAACCATCCTTCCCACACAATTTTCTGCCCTTTCTCCCACCCTTACTAATCGTTCCACTCACCAGCATCTTCTCCTCTTTTCTCCCTCTTCCTTTCTACCCACTCCTTTCTCTCCCTCCTTTTTCCCCCTCCTTTCTCTTCCCCCTTTCTCCCCCTCCTTTCTTGTGCTTGTCAATCGCTTGCAAGCTGCATTGATGCATGGCACTCTTCCAGGAAGCACACTCATTTAATCTCTCCATTCATCCTCTCCAATCCATCCTTTCTCATCTCTCCATTCATCCTTCATCATCTCTCCATTCATCTCTCCATTCATCTTCTCCATTCATCCCCTCCATTCATCCCCTCCATTTATCCTCTTCATTCATCCTCTCCATCCATCCTCTCCATTCATCTCTTCATTCATCCTCTCCATTCATCTTTTCCATTCATCCTCTTCATTCATCCTTTTCATTCATCCTCTCCATTCATCTCTTCATCCATCCTCTCCATTCATCCTCGCAATTAATTCTTTCCATTTATCTTCACCATTCATCCTTTCCATTCATCCCCTCCATTCATCTTCTCCATTCATTTCTCCATTCATCTTCTCCATTCATCTTCTCTATTCATCCTCTCCATTCATCCCTCCATTCATTTCTCCATTCATCTCTCCATTCATCCTCTCCATACATCTTCTCCATTCATCTTCTCCATTCATCCTCTCCATTCATCTCTCCATTCATCTCTCCATTCATCTTCTTCATTCATCCTTTTCACTCATCCTCTCCATTCATCTTTCCATTCATCTCTCCATTCATCCTTTCCATTCATCCTCTCCATTCATCTCTCCATTCATCCTTCTTCATCTCTCAACACATTATCTCTTCAACGACTTATTATTATTCATTCTATCTTTTCTTTTTACATCTTTTTTATGTCTTTCATTCCTTCCTTTTTGATACATTTAAATTGTTTTTTATATATCTTTTCTTACTAATGTTTTTATTTTAATGCTTTTTATAACATATTTCTTTTCCATGTATTTATTTTAATGTTTTATTTAATGCTCATGCGTTATGAATAAAGTTCACCGCCTGCCTTCTGCGTGCCTTCCTCTATGCGTCTCTTAGTTGGGGGCGTGCTGTGGAATAATTTACAAGTGTGTGTGTGTGTGTTTGTGAGTGTGTGTGTGTGTGTGTGTGTGTGTGTGTGTGTGTGTGTATGTGTAGGTGTGTGTGTGCTTGAAACAAGTGTGAAAAAGCCAATGCAGCATTAGCATATTTTGAAAAACTTTCCCATAAAACAGCTGTGCTTCCTGAAAAGATATTGCCAGTTTATGCTACGACACTAGACGGAGCATGGAGGAGGAGCTTTGAAAGGAAATCATCAGTAGTAGCCAGTGGATGGAGGAACACATAAAGAGTTAATGGAGACAGCATGAATGCATGAAGACAGCATAAAATTAATGAAGCACTGCACCAAAGACAACAGTTGTTCCACACTCCACCCCTCATCCCTCCTCAATGTCTCCATCCACCCCATCGCCACCCAGCGCAGCCCCAACTTTCCTTCCACTTGTTCTTCCTCTGCATCTGCGCGGAAGCTTGTTAAACTGCACGGCAAACAAACCACATCTCGCCATTCATCCTCAAAAAACGGCGACTCGCTTTGAAAAAGTCGAGAAAAAAATTGTATACAAAATTATTTGTAAAAAGAAAATAATAAAATGCATGAAAAACAAAAGGACGCGCATTTAAGCGCACAAGTCCTGAAGCAAGTTTACGTCTCGAGGAGTTCTTTCGCTATGGGAGCGTGCGCGGAATGCAAAGAACCGCACAGGCCGCCAAGGCGGCAACAGACAATGCGAGATGATCAAAGACAGCTGACTTATAAAACCGCAGAGATTTAGTTTGGAAATGAGGCTAGATAATTGCTTTGATGCTTTCATTATTCCTTTATCATCGATCCATCATTTCTCTATCACCCTTCCCACCATTCCTTCTCCATCCTTTCACTATCTTTCCATCATTCCTTTTTTTTATCATTCCTTCCGCCATCATCACTCCAATCTCTTTCCAATATCCTCTACTATCCCTCTACCATACCTCCACCATCCTTCTTTAACCATTACTTCCATCATTCTCCATCCATCCTTCCTCCACCATCCCTCCATCCTTCCTCCACCATCCATCCATCCATCTTTCCTCCACCACCACCATTCAAGGCTCAGCAATCATTGCAGCGTGGAATGCATGCAAGCGAGAAAGTGATGGCGCTAATGAAGCTAAGAATTGCTCGATCTTGGTCATGATGGTGATGATGATGATGAGGATGATGATGATGATGATAATGATGATGACGACGATGATGATGATGATGATGATGAGGAAGAGACAGGTTTTAATTGGGGTTAAGTGTTTACCATCCATCCAGTCACCCATTGAAGCGCGCAGACGACAGATTAAGGATGTTTAGTCCTTGCAGTCACTCGTGTGCGAGAGTTTTTCTATTTAGTTTTCAAGATTGTTTTTTTGAAGTCATTAAAAGTATTCTATTTACGAAAACTGCTTTGTACTTCAGAATTTAAGAACGAATATGTTAGTACTGTACTATTAGTATTGTACTATTAGTACTGTACTGTTACTACTGTACTGTTAGTACTGTACTGTTAGTACTGTACTGTTAGTACTGTACTGTTAGTACTGTACTGTTAGTACTGTACTGTTAGTACTGTACTGTTAGTACTGTACTGTTAGTACTGTACTGTTAGTACTGTACTGTTAGTACTGTACTGTTAGTACTGTACTGTTAGTACTGTACTGTTAGTACTGTACTGTTAGTACTGTACTGTTAGTACTGTACTGTTAGTACTGTACTGTTAGTACTGTACTGTTAGTACTGTACTGTTAGTACTGTACTGTTAGTACTGTACTGTTAGTACTGTAATGTTAGTACTGTACTGTTAGTACTGTACTGTTAGTACTGTACTGTTAGTACTGTACTGTTAGTACTGTACTGTTAGTACTGTACTGCTAGTACTGTACTGTTAGTACTGTACTGTTAGTACTGTACTGTTAGTAATGCAGTGTTACTGCTGCAGTTCTGAAGCATGAAATATTCAGAAGGGTCAGAGGTGTCGTGAACCAACGTCACTTTGATGATATTATAAAATAAAAAGAGGAAAAATAGTTGCTTTGAAGTAGAACAAATAATAATCGTCATTTTTGAAGACATACAAAGAAGAAGAAGAAGAAGAAGAAGAAGAATGTAAGGTGGGATGGGGGGACAGAACGACACGGAATGGGGGGACATGGAGTGGAGGAGCGGTCAAATATTATTGGCAGTCCTGCTTCCTTTCCTGGCAGTCTTCTTGTCGTTGGCGACGATCTGTGGCAACCTGCTGGTGATGGTCTCTTTCAAGGTAGATTCAAGCCTTCAAAACGTCAGCAACTTGCTCCTCGTCTCGCTCAGTGTGGCCGACTTCACGATCGGAGCGGTTTCCATGCCCCTCTTCAGCACCTACCTCTTGCTGGGCTCTTGGCCGTTTGGTTCGTTCGCGTGTGATCTGTGGCTGTCGATCGACTACACCGTCAGCAACGCCTCGGTGGCCTCGTTGCTTCTGATCACCTTTGACCGATACTTCTCCGTGACCAGACCGCTCAGCTACCGAGTGAATAGAACAACGAGGAAGGCACTGATTTGCATCGCTGTTTCGTGGCTGGTCTCATCGCTCATCTGGACTCCGTGGATCTTCCTGTGGCCCTACCTGGAAGGGGAGAGGAGCATTCCCGAGGGAAAGTGTTTCATCCAGTTCCTCGTCTCCTCCAGAGTCATCACCATCCTCACCGCCGTTGTCGCCTTCTTCCTTCCGGTCAGCATCATGGCGGGCATCTTCGTGAGGATCTTCCTCGAGACGAAGAAGAGGGCCGTCAAGCTGGGCAAGCTGCAGCAGGGAGCCCCCAGCAACGACAAAACGACTGACTCTCAAGCTTCAGACCGCAAGGAAATAAAATCAAAAACTGCAACAATAACTGCAGCTGCAAGTTCAACAATAGTTCAAACCACGACAACAATCACAACAACAACTGCAACAACCTCAACAACAACTGCAACAATATTCACGACAACAACTGCAAAAAATGAACTTGTTTCATGCACAAATTACATGGCATCTTGCGTAAAGGAAGCTTCTCCAGAAGTGCACGTGATCGAGCTGAAGGATGTGAGAGAAGTTCAAATGGAAACAAGTTTTGGAAATGAGAACCCTGACATGAAAGATAAGAGTGTAAAAAATAGCGTTGGTGGTAATGAGAAGAAAGAAGATGTTAGTCGAGTTGGTGTTGATGATGATGCTCGCTTGAATGAGAAGATGACTGATTGCATCGACGAAGATTCAGTCAGTGTAGACACGAAAGCAAACAAGGAAGTACGAAACGTCATTGAAAACGGCGACGTGAATGAAGGCTTCCTCACGCGTGGTGGAGATGTCAATGCAAATATTGATCGGAGGCACGTAGCATTAGCCGCTGTTTCAGAAAATGCCGTCTCCATGATTCATCGAGAAAGACCACAACTTGTCATGCCAGGAGATGCGGAAGATAAATCATGTGGGAGAAGTGGAACAAGACAGATTGGTGTGGGTCGGGAAGGAGGGGTGGCTGTGATCGTGGTTGGAGGAATGGGCGAAAGAGAAAATAAAGAAATGAGTGTGCATGAAGGAGGAAGGGTTGATGGGGAGAATAGGATAATAACTGGGAAGTTGAGAGCTTCAAGATCAGAACCAATCTTCCAGAGCTTCATCAGTGACAAGTCAAATATTAATTCATGTGTTTTTAAAGATGAAGATGATACGACTGATGGAGAAAGTAACGAAAAGACTACTAATGTGAACAATGAAACAAGCAAAGTTGATACCAAGGCTCCTGTTAGAAACAAAAAACTTGATGACGATGGTGATGTCCACACCAGCTCACAAAACTTCCGTCGTTACAGTTACCCTCACACGACTCTCTGCAAATCCCCCTTCTTCACACCTCTCTCCACTGCCACCCCCTTCATCCACGCCACCCCTCTCCTCGATGTCGTTCCAGTCAGAAGACAACCCCCTCTCTCCCTTGACCAAATTGTCCTGCAAGCCAGGGCAGCCATAAGGTCGGTATGGTATTCCTTTCAAAATACATTTGTTTTCAAACCCTTATTCTTTCTTAGGTTCAATTTGTTTTTCCTTTGGTATACGCCGGAAAAAGACTTCACCCAGAATAGACCTCGGATAAAATCGCTCTCAAAAGTTTATCTTGGACGAAATAGATCTTAAAAAATAGTTCTTTACAAAAATTGGGATAGAGTTAAGATTAGAGTTAGAGTTAGGGTTATGTCAAGGTCTATTTCGTCCAAGGTCTATTTTGGGTGATGTCTATTTTCTTCCAAATACTTTTCACTGCAATCTTCATCTCGAATCTTTGCACCCACCTCCTGCAAAGACTGGTGAACGCAGTGAAAAGCAGACGGGCGCGCAAGTTGCTGGAGAAGAAGATGGAGGGCAAGGCAGCAAAGACTCTCAGCGTGGTGTTCTTCCTCTTTGTGCTCACATGGGCGCCGTACAACATCTTCACCGTTGTGCAAGTGCTGTGTGCAGGCTGCATCCCTGAGACCCTCTATAACCTGGGTGAGGGGCGGGAGGGGGCAGTGAGAAGTGGAAGAGATGGTGAGAAGTGGAAGAGATGGTGAGAAGTGGAAGGGTTTGGGAGGAAGGAAGAAGTCTTCTTTTTCTCATTT
>OX030962.1:3791238-3888738 GCA_943735955.1 Piscicola geometra
CAATGTAATATTAAATGTTACAATGTAATATTAAATGTTACAATTTAATATTAAAACGTTAAAATGTTACAGTAAAATGTTACAATTTAACAGCAAAATGTTAGAATGTAACAGCAAAATGTTAAAATGAAGTAGCAAAGCATTACAATGTAATATTAGACGTTACAATCATGGGCAGCGATCCTGAGGGGGTCCTGGGGTCAAGCCTTCCCCCCCCCACTTTTTTTTCCATTTCTGTATTTAAAAATTTCTATTTTGATATGAGCATAATCGTCAACCATGGCATAAAAGTAAATGTTTATACAATAATACATTGTGAGTGTAGTTATAGTGACAGCTGTCTAAAACAAAAATATTCTTTGCTTACTTAAATACTCCGTCACCTAGTTTTTTTATCACTATGGCGTAGGTGGGAATCCTGAGAGGGTCCTGGGGGTCCACCTTTACAAGGACCCCTTCACTCTTTTAAAAATACACATTTCTCAGCTCTAATTTTGATACGAGCCTAATCGTCAACCATGGGATAAAAAAAAGCTAATACAGTAATACATTGTGAGTATGTATGGGCAGCGATGCTAGGGGGGTCCTGGGGTCCATCTTAACATGGACCCCCCTCAGTTTTTCAAACACAATAATTTCTCATCTCTTCATCCATAGAATCAAACAGAATTTTTATTCAGTAATATATTTTGGGTAGGCGTAGTTACAGTGATAGCTTCCTGAAGCAAAATTATTCTTTGCCTACTCAAATACTCATCCACCTATCCTTTTTTTTATATTTATAGATTTAAATTAATAAATTACATTTATAATAATTGAATTTCTGATTTTTCAATTTTCGCAAGCAGACATTCAAAATGCTTTTCAGAAAATATCGGTCCACTTTTTGCAAGAAGACAGTTTTTCATTTTTATAAAAAAATCATTCATATTGTGCTACTTATTTTGCATGGGTTATATTCATAGAGGGATTCTGAGGTCCACCTTAATAACGACCCTTTCAATTTTTTAGATGAACCAAAGTTAATGAATTTCAAAAGGCTTCGAACATTAACTAAAGTTGTCGGTAAATCAAACTAAAAGTTTCATTTCGCATAACTGCCAAAAAGAAATGCTGATGCTTTTAGCTCATTCTATCGTTAGAAACACAGTGTGCACTGTTAATGCCGAATCAATCCAGTTTGGTGTTGAAGTTGACGGCACACAAGACTGCAATGGGTTAGAGCAGGAATCGATAGGCATTCGTTTTTTGTTGAAGCTCTAAATGTTAATGAACAGTTTATTGGTTTATTCAGCCCACTAGACACGATCGGAAAAACATTATCTGCTGTAGTAAAAGATGTTCTGATCAGAATAATGCTATTTATAGAAAAACTAAGAGCTCAGACTTAAGACGGCGCTGCTAACATGAACGGCCGCTATAATGCCAGACATCTGTTTCCTTAGGTTGAAAGAATGATCAGGTTGATGCTTGTGTTTCCAACAACGTCATGTACTGCAGAAAGATCTTTTAGTGCTTTGCGGCGTCTTAACCCTCTAATGCATGAATATAAAAAAACTTTTAGGAATTACAAGTAATAAAATTTTTTCATATTGGTGTTAGGTTACAAAACAAGGGAAAATTATTTATATACAAATTTTTTCCCAATAAAGGTTGAAAATGAGCCAAAACATATATGATGCCAATTGGCATCACCATGCATTTCCCAGTGAAACGAACACATTTTTTATATATTTATATGTATTGTTTAACTTGTACAACAAAACATTTTTAACGTTTTTTAACAATATTATTGTTAAAAATTGTTATTATTCTGTGTGAAAACGTTTGAAACAGTTGTTCTCCTTCGTAAAGCATAAGCATATTTGGCATTTTTCACATCGAACGCGGGATTGACCATTGCAACCAGGTAAACGACAGCGAAGTCTTTCAGTAGCCCAAGTTGGCCAATAGCTAGTTTCATCTGTGCGTGCATCGGCAATAGGCAAATACTGTCCTTGTCGTCCCTTCTTCGTGATTTGAATTTGACTCTCCAAGCTTGGCCGACCTGCAGATCTCTTTGCCTGCTTTACATAAACCTACAATAGAAAGAAAGCAAAAAATAAATGTATAGTAATTATTTATATCATCTAGTTGAAACAAGTTTCCGTCTTATTGTTTACCTTCTGCGATTTCGCCATTCCAGTATCTTCTGGTACTTGGTAAGACTACCAAGGACATCCACATGGGTATGCCCAGAAACTTTTCTAGTTCCGGAACAGTTAGCTGCAGTGGTTTTTCAGAACGAGTTTGAGCAGAGTAAAGATTACTCTGCTCAACTATATATTCTTTTATTGTAGTTGAAAAAAATAATTCAAAAAAATGAGTAGAAGATTTCAAGTCCAGGATGTGAGAATCTAGACTCTCATCTCCTGAAAATGGTATTCTTCTGTCTGTTTCATTTTTTGTAGTTTTCCCCAACAGTTTTCGTTTTGTTTTAGCTTTCATTTGTGTGCTAGTTAAAGGTATGTCTTCAACGTCACTGCTTTCTTCAGAACTTTCATCATTGTTTATAGGAGGCTTGTAGTCTTCATTCCTCTCGTTGTCATCAGACAGCTCACTGTCATCGCTTTCAATAGAAATTTTTCTTGCAATTGTTTTAGTCCTCGATCCTTTTTTTCCTTGAAATGATTGAACATTCATGTTTACAATCTAAAAAATCCAAAAACTCAAAATGATTAAGTTGTTTTCACTGATTTATATATTAGAAATAAAGCCCCGAGAGCTGCATGGTGATGCCATTTGGCATTGCATATTCATGTTTCAATCATAAACAAACCGTTTGTCCTAACATTATGAAATAAATTTATTTATCAAGACAAATGATACGATTATCTAAAAAAAAATTATTTACTACTCAGATGTTAAAGAAAAACTTGTTAAACAGCGCTAAAGTAGTTGATATAAGCTCGATTTCCGGAAGTGCATAGATGAGAAATATAAACATAGATGATAAAAAAAATATTAAAATTAAACGCTCTAGGGCGTTTACTATCTAAAAAAAATTATCTAATGATTTATTTTGGCATTTTGAATTTCATGAAAAAGCATAGAAGTAGTGATGCCAATTGGCGTCACTATGCAGTAGAGGGTTAAGACTTGGTTGCGTGCAACTATGACACAGCCTCGCTTCAATTCACTGGCCGCTTGTCATGCACATCAGGAAATACTTGGCAGTCTGGATTTAAAAAGGTTAGCAGAAGAATTTGCTAGTCGGTCAGACATTCGAAGGGGTCTTTATGGAAATTGGAGTAAACGAGCTGTGGGGAGAGGGCAGATACTGAATGATTGGGGGAGGGGTGATGAGTGGTCAACAGTGTTAGGATGAGATGTTTTAATTTCCTCTTATTATTTGTTTAAACTTTTTTAACACTATTAATTTATTTAAATTTGAAAAATATTAATTACCAATGGAACTTTTGATGGTGTTCTCAATAACTTGCATGAAGTATTGGGTTCCCACTAATAAACAAAAATTACTTCTTTAATTATGAAATATCTTAAATTAATATATATCATTTTCAAGAGATAAGTTTTGATAATATGTATTTTAAATCTAAATTTTCTCAAAAACTTTTGTTTAATACAAACACTGTAATTATATTTATTTTATTTGTAATTAAAACTAATAAATCATAGTAATAACCGTTTCAAATGAAGGCAAATTCAATGTTGGTACAACCCCTTTTTTTATTCTTTTTGATCCGGGATATGGCTCATAATTGTCTTTCATGATCTTTTAAAATCTTTTCTTTATTTCTGAATATGGCCAACTTCCATTCGTCCTTGTCGAGTTTTTTGGAAATCTTTAAATTTAAAAAAAGCTCAATTATACTAATCAATCAATTAATCTATTACATAAGTTTTTTCATCACATTTTTTAAATTAAAACTTATGTAATAGATTAATTGATTGATTGGGTGAAATTGTGGCATAACTTAATACTCAATAAGTTTAAAAAGAAAATAAAAAACTACTTAGAAAATGATACAAGCATTTTCGTATTTTAATGCTAATGAAATACCTGTGAAAAAACTGTTTTTTGTCACTACTGCAACATGGAACCACACATTGATAAGACATTATGAGTTATTATTATTATATATTATTATATTTAAAAAAAATTAATTGTACAAAATAGCTAATAATTAGTTAATAAATCGCAAGTAAAAATAATTGGCAGAAGACAACTGCATAGATGAAAAAGCACTAAAAATGTTCAAAAAATTATTATATATTTTATAAATAGTGTTCCTAAATTTTAAATATGAAAAAATATCTTTTATATTTTAAATAAATTTTAAACAGCATTTAAATGTTTTATTTATTAGGAATAATTAGACTATTTAACATTTGCTGAAGAAGTTCGCATTTGCCATCTACAAGTTTTCACTACGTATCTATATATACTATATCTATGACGCTAACATACTTCGAGCGGTAATCAGTGAAGGCGAATATATGTTACTTTAGGTATATGGGCATGTCATACAAATTTATTTAATTTTCGTTTTGAAATTAATTATAGTTTTTATTTCAGTTTCGTTTTGGAAATAATCATAGTTTTTATTTTCGTTTACGTTTTGAAAATAAATTTAGTTTTTATTTCCGTTTTCGTGGAACGATTATTCCGAATTTTCGTTTTAGTTTTCGTTACGAAAATAACACTGATAGCCACCATCTTCTAGCCCTGTTCTTTATTTAAAAATCGATATTGTACCTTGTTAATTTGAAATTTACAAAGATTTACAAATTAACTTTGAAAATTTTCTAAATTGTTGGGTTTGATATTTATTCAACAGAATTTGAACATTTTATTGGTAACAATCCTTTAATCGACCTTTTTGGATTACAAAGCTTTTTTCTCAAATAATTAACAATACAATCGAAAAAATTCAAATTTGGATAATATAATAATAAATGAATTTAAAAAAACACTTCAAAAAATAAATTGTAATAATAAACAACACAGAGGTGGGCTTATAGAAACTATTAATAAAACAACTGAGAATATTAACAATAAAAAATTAAATATTCATAAAATATTAAAAAGTAAATTAATTCTGAAAATAGTTAAAGAGGACACTATAAACAGGTAGAAAATGATGAAAAGAACTTAATTGAGAAAAAGAAAGAAACGGAAGCCGTTAGGAAACACAGAAAATGTGGAGCGAAATGCAGTAATTTATGTTGAGATTTCAAAAATGTAACAGCTGACATATTTATAATACAAGAGGAAATAGTTAACAAGAGAATTGTAATATTAATTGTTTAAAGTGCATACATGTACACGAATGCAGATAGTTTTATAACTAAGGATGATGAATTTAGATATAGATTTATGGATGATAATCCTGACATAATAATGGCATCGGTGGTTCTGGCAATAAAAGTAACATACCATACTTCAATAAATGAACTTAAGTTGGAAAGATGTGATACTTTCCCACATTATTTTCCAATAACTAATTGAAGGGGTATATTAATTTACGTGAAAGATAGGTCAAATGCTACGGAAGAAGACAGTCGTAGAACAAAAAATAATTGTAAAAATCATGATGAGGAATAATGTTCAAATTCTAATTGGATGGATTTGTTGAAGTCCATCATCAGATAATATGAACACTGTTAATTCTATTAGTATACAGAATGAAATTAATAATATTGAAAAATATCTATCATTTACGCATATACTAATCACTGGAGATATTATTTACCCGGGATGGATTAATCTATTGGTGTAAAATATGTTATCTAAAGATAGAGTAAGCGAAAAGTTCGTGGTATGCATAAGGAATTGCTTCCTAGACAAATAGTTAATAAACCTACAAGATATCGTAATAATCTATATTAGACCCTAATCTAACTTAGCAATATAGAAAGCATAAAGATATATTAAGATAAAGATATAACATACAAGGTCATTCATTGAAACTATCAAACGCCATTGCCAAATTAATATTGAAGAGAAATGTCTTTTCACCAAGAGTTGTATCGGTGTGAAACGGTTTGCCTGATAAAATCGTAACAGTTAAAGATACGGATACATTTGAAATAAAATTCGATAAATTCTGGGAAAATCATCCGATGATGTAAAACTACAAATGCGTTTATTACATAATAACAAAACAATAATTCAAATATATTTCAACTAAAACCACAATAGAGGTTTAAAGAACTGCGTTGGTTAAACTCAATAAACTAAAAATAGAAAAAATATCGATCAAAAAACTTCAATATTGAACAAATTATCATTTTTTAAATGTAGTGTTTACAATAACAAAACAAAATAGGTAAGTCGGAATAAATAGGCAATTCAAGGTTGTCCTTGGGGAAAAGCTCCCACTACCTATGAAGTGCTCCCTTAGGGCGTGCGTCTCTTACCACCTCTGACAACTAAGTCCAGCTCTTGGCCTGCTCGCGGCGGAACTGCTTCTACTGACAGGAGAAGGGGCGAAGGCGGGTCACCGGCGCCTTAAAACCAGTCGCTTCGGGCAGATGGGGCTCGTCAGCCCAGGAAGGCAACCCATCTAAGAGAAGGAAAACTCTGACTACCAACCGCTGCTGCCTTGCAGGCTATCCATCCATGGAAAAAGCTTCGGAAGTCAACCCCGATGAAAATTCAGGAGTCGGAGTCCCTAAGGCGGTGGATCGTTCTCTATGATGTCCTTCCGGCAACTCTTGCAGCTGAGTCGGCTCCAAGCGTGGTGCTTGCACCCACTTAGGTTCAGTTGACGAAGCCGAGAGGACCCTGTTGTCTGGGAAGCGCAAGGCCTCCACACACTTCGCCAAGGGTAGCGCCCTGGAGATGTCAATACAGTCTCGCTTTACAGGGAAAGCAAAAAAACAAGAGTTTACGGGTCACTGCTCAATTGGCGTAGAGCTGGACGCCACGGGTTGTCTTCAATGGTGAGAGGGAACCTCGAATTCCCACTGGTTAAATAGCACCCGTCCTAAGCCAGACAGCTCCTGGCCAATAAGGTGTTACCCGCCACGGCCAGCGTGTTTCAGTGGGTGCCTGCAGCCTAGAGCGAAGCTCAACAAGCAGGTCGTTATCTACACGTACCAAACAATTGTAGAAAGAAAAAAAAGACTCCGTATGCGCACTAGACTGTCTGATGGCCTTCGTGAGATTAAAGACCTTAGCAAGACTGCACTAATTGATCATGAGCCCCACAGTTGCAGCCCTACAGGGAGGAACACTAAACGTTTTTTTGGCAAGGGAAAATAGAAGAGACCAGGGATCACGGATTGTTACCATCAAGAGCACCCTGCTTTGCATGTCTGAACTTCCTTCCCGCGGCACAGAGAGAATCCTCACTCTACGCCTTCCCATAGCATCTGGCAATGCTAATCTTTTGTGCATCTATACACCTACCATGTAACCAGCGCCGAGACTAAAGATGAATTCTACGAGCAACGCCCGAGGTGGTTCTGACCATGAATGGGTCACCATGGCATAGGGAAAATGAACTAAAAACGGCCAGACTACTCGAATTTTGTAGCTACTCCAACCTGTGTGTGACAAACACGTACTTTCAAAACAAGGCATGTCACAAGGTGTCCTCGAGACATCAAAGATAAATCATTTGCATCAGCTGGACTTGATAATCACCAGGCACAATTCTCTGAACAAAGTGCGCAGCACCAGAGCCTACTGATTGCGATACAAACCACTCCATGATCGCCTCCAAGATAAAATTGCGCCCCAAAAGACTCCACCTTTATAAAAAGAAATGCCAGCCAGAAATCAACACTTGTCAGACCACCTATCAAGTCAAGAACCAGTAGTTCATAGAGCTGCAGAACTGCGACAAAGAGCCTAAGTCAGATCAGCACACCAGCCTAAGTTATGTCCATGCTGCATACTGTTTTATCGATCACGTGGCAACTAATTGAAGATTAGGGGATTTTTTTCATTGAAATAAAGATGAAATGTTTCTTTATATTAGGTAAAATTTTCAGATTATACATTTTTTTTTCTCTCTCGGACACAGCTTTAAAGGTGAAGCGGGAACGTTCAGGGCCTATCTGACAGCAAACAAAGTCGTTCCAGGGATCTTTCTACGCTACGTCGGCAACCGCCTGCACCTCCTTTTCCACATGGCAGGCGTCGCCATCCAGCACTGAAGAGAAGAATTGCAGTTCAAAAGAGACAAAATAAAGATAGAAAGAAAAAAGAAAAGATGATCACGATGTTAATAAACAATAACGGATCAGCTGATGATTACTAAATGGAGAGTCCTTGGTTGGTGAGCTGATAACCCATGACTGGATATTAAAGGATGGTAAGCTCAAAAAGTACTTCGGCAGAATATTGGAAAGAGAAGGGCGAAATAATGAAGTATTCAACATCAGCTACTGGATACCAGATGAAGAAAAAGCAGCGGATTTCGACCTCGCGGCAGCCAGATTCATCACAGACACGATTAATAGGGACATTTCTATAGTCTGTATAAACTGTATAGACTGTATAGTCTGAATAGACTGTATAGTCTGTATAGACTGTATAGTCTGTATAGACTGTATAGTCTGTATAGACTGTATAGTCTGTATAGACAGTATAGACTGTATAGACTGTATAGTCTGTATAGACTGTATATGCCTCTCACTGAGTTGGAAAGGACTTTAAAAATCCTAGCCACTGATGTTAGATCGTGGGCTTCATTTTCCGCTGCAGGAAACGGCGCTGCGGCGGTAAGATATCTCAGTAGGTATGAAGGAAACCAGGCCATGTCGCCGTCCGATGTTCCCACTCGCCTGCTAACATGGTTAGCGGATGCTTTAAAAAGCGTAGTGGACGGTGCGACCCCAAGCGCTATTCCGAGTTCAAAGCCGGCGCCTTATACCAATACCGCTACAGTTGAACGCAATTGTGCGACCCTCCCGGACAAATTTTGCGGATCCGTGCCGGCCGGATTATCCGGATTGTCACGCGGAATTTTACCGGCTGATTATAAAAAGTTTGCAACTGCACTGGACAGGTGCTGGAAGAGGCCACCTCGCAGGAGAAGAGAGCGCAGGGCAGCGCATCTCCTTCTCAACCCCTGGATCTCAAGCCACAGGTGCTGTTGTTTGTTGGCTCCGGGTGTGTGTTTGTGTGTTTGTGTGATGCTTTAAAAAGCGTAGTAGACGGTGCGACCCCAAACGCTATTTCGAGTTCAATGCCGGCGCCGTATACCAATACCGCTACAGTTGAACGCAATTGTGCGACCCCAAACCAGTAGAAATTGAGCCCTTGCCCTGTGTGTATGACGTGGGCATTGTACTGACTACAGCTGATGTCCTGACTCGGTTAGTTTATTCTGTCCAGGCGTTTCTTTCACTACCCAAGACGAAAGAACAAAATGTTATTTTTATAACGCAGTACACTTTGTGTTTTTTTCTGTAGAATACGCTGTGACGTTCGGAAAATTCCCAACGGTATAGACTGTATATTATGTATAGACTGTATAGTCTGTATAGACTGTATTTTATGTATAGACTGTATATTATGTATAGTCTGTATAGACTGTTTAGTCTGTATAGACTGTATAGTCTGTATAGACTGTATAGTCTGTATAGACTGTATAGTCTGTATAGACTGTATAGTCTGTATAGACTGTATAGTCTGTATAATCTGTATAGACTGTATAGTCTGCATAGACTGTATAGTCTGTATAGACTGTATAGTCTGTATAGTCTGTATAGACTGTATAGTCTGCATAGACTGTATAGTCTGTATAGACTGTATAGTCTGTATAGACTGTATAGTCTGTATAGACTGTATAGTCTGTATAGACTGTATAGTCTGTATAGACTGTATGGACTGTATAGTCTGTATAGTCTGTATAGACTGTATAGTCTGTATAGACTGTATAGTCTGTATAGACTGTATAGTCTGTATAGACTGTATAGTCTGTAAAGACTGTATAGACTGTATAGTCTGTATAGATTGTATAGTCTGTATAAATTCAAGAAATTCAAGGATGCATCCGGCTCAGCAATAGAAGTTGATCCTGAACCAGACTTTGACACCTCTCAACCAAACCCTTCAACGATTCCTCTTCCAGACACCTCTCCCACTGGACAACCAGACAACGATCTCGCGCATAGCATGAGGGCAGCCGTACAGGGCAACAATGGAATTCGCATGTCTTTGATGTATGAAGGATTGAGATATGATGAACGCAACTCTGTGTATGAATGTGAATTTCTTGATGATAATGTTTTCTTATTTGAATCTGGCACCACGCGAAGAATGTCTGTTCCTGCAAACAGCAAGGTGGCTTGGGAGAATGATGTTCAGGCGGTGACTGGAGTGAGCTTAGAGTACTTGAACTCCAAAGACGCTCATGGCAAAATACCTGGCATTCTCGATCACCATGAGTTTGATAGTAATGGTATGTGGAGAATAGAAGAGAAGAGTGCTGGCTCTTTGTTGAAGCTTACCAAGGGTGGTGGGCGCAAAGTATACGCTCGATGCAGCACAGATGAAAGTCAGCCCCAGATTTGCATTGCTCATATACAAAACAACAACAGACTGGCTCTTCCTACGATTACAACCAAAGCATCCCAATTAGCCTCTGCTATCATTAATCGCCCTAGTGATCCAGGACTAATTAAAAGTTATCTTTATCGTGTATTAGGTCTCATTCTTTTCACGAAGCCTAAGTCCATCTCAGGGATCTTAACTTCATACAGAGATGGGGAATCTCACTTTGTTGACCTTAAGAGAGTCTTCAATGTTTCTGTAGGTTCTGGCATTTCTGCATTAATTGAGGAAGCAGATCAGTCCAGGATGATTGTAGTTTTGGCTTATTGTCTATTATTACACAGGACATGTCACACTAAGGAATTCACAAAGAACGGGACCCTTAATGAGAAGTTGGAAAGTTACTTGATAAGTGTGATACCAAACATGACAGATGTGAAGGAGATTGTTGATAATTTGAATAGTTCCATCAAGAACAAAACTTTGTTAGAAACTCTTGCAGGTGATAGCTCGTTCAACAGGATTGTGTGTATGTATGATCTTTTTTGTAAGAACGAAAGCCATGAGGCCGTCGCACGCCTTAGGATGTTTTCTATTAAATGCGCATATTTTGAGATGAGTGCTATCTCTAAGTTTTTATCCGCTAGCAAGAAGGAGAGCGAAGGGAAGTATATAAGCCAATGTATGGTGACCACCGAAGCTGCAAAAACTCAATCCCTTATTTTGGACCTAATTAACCTATTCTTAGGAAAAGGGGATTCTATCATACCTTACAACATGTGCATGAGACTTGTATCTAGTTCCAAATTGTCAGAAAACGCTTGTTCATCCTATACTGCCGTGTTGTCGACTTATCTAGGCTTGGAAACCGTGGCGGACACATGGAATATCAAATACAATGGGGGTTATAATGACATGAAGTTGGGGGTCTTAATGCACCAACTTAAGTCAGAAAACACGTTAGCCAAACCCACTTTCTTTGAGGACACAGATGAGGCTCAAGCCCTGGCGTACATTAACAATAGTCCTCAGTCTGAATCCACTTCTGTGGCAATAGCAATCAAAATTAGTGGATTAATGAAGAAGGAATTGATAATCAATAGTATGACACAGCGAATGATAGACAATGCAAAACCCACTGTAGGAAGATTTGAGCCTTCCTCCCTTGGTTACCACATAACTGCGAAAATGGGCACTTCATATCGTGACCCTGTTTCTGTGATGGCCCCTCCAAGCAATCCCCAAGATAGTTCGACTCTTTCTGCCGCAGCTAAGTCTTTAATTGAAAATCATGAAGCACTTGATTTGATGGAAGAGGAAGCGGCGAAAAGGATGATAGAAGAATGCTGTCCCCACGCGTCAAAACCACAGGTGCTTGTTGCCATCCATCCATCGCCATCCATCCATTATAAGAACACATTATGCCAAATGATGATGATGAGATTGGTTCGAGGAGGCGTGGATGCATGCATTGACCATGTAAATAACTCATTGCAGGGATAACGGAGACTAAGTTCAGCATGAACGGTCAACTTCACGAGTTTCGGCCTCATCAGTAGAGTCACAACAGACAAACGGGACCTCGGATATAAGGAGGAAATATGCTGCTGCGGTTGAGAAACGCAAAATGAACGGCAGAGTGGCAGATCACCACGTAATTAATACGAAAATAGCGGAGCATAAGGGCAGATAGTGTTCACCTGCATTATCATATATCTGATTAGTCATTCAGTCATTTATTTATATTTGTCCATTCCTCTATCTGTACAGAATATTCTTTCCGATACGGTGACAGAAGACAGATTTACTATATATGGCTCTTTTATGAAATGTGCCTTGTGTGAGATTGAATTACAGCCAAGCGACTCACCATTTCCGCGTTTTCCCTGACGCCGGATGGTGGGTGCGGGTTTGGAAAACCCAGGTTTACGCTTACCTAACCCCAGGTTTCGTCTTGCGTCGAACATGAGTTCTGCTCATGGATTGATTCGGGCGGGATTATGGATAGGGTCACAATAATTCTTTAAAAAAATCTATTAAAAAAACATAACGTGTTTATAACTTGTGCCTACATTCTGATGTCACAAAGAAGACAATCAGAATGACGCTCCAGTGCGATGCTGTCATTTTTTTAAAGTTTAGAAAACTTTTCTAAGAAAGTTTGAGCCTTCACTGTAGCATTTCAGTGCAACCTTTGTGTGGTGGTTGAAATCTTTGAAGTTTGGAGGTCAAGGGCAGTCCATCTGCCACAAAAGCTATCTCACGATGCTCCTCTTACACACAGCAGAATGGATCTTTCTACCAAAAGACGAGCCACCGACTCAACCGACCTGATCCCAGCAAACAGCAGACCAGCTCATCAACATCCTCCACCTCCCGAGAAAAGAGCCCGCACCCTGTTTCAGGACCAGACCCCCTACCAATCACACACTTCACACACCCACCAATACACATCGAGACACACTCTTGTCCACCCGACCACCATCAACACACAACCAATTCAAAGACGCACCCTGCCACATCTGCGGCGGTAAGATATCTCAGTAGGTATGAAGGAAACCAGGCCATGTCACCGTCCGATGTTCCCACTCGCCTGCTAACATGGTTAGCGGATGCTTTAAAAAGCGTAGTGGACGGTGCGACCCCAAGCGCTATTCCGAGTTCAAAGCCGGCGCCGTATACCAATACCGCTACAGTTGAACGCAATTGTGCGACCCTCCCGGACAAATTTTGCGGATCCGTGCCGGCCGGATTATCCGGATTGTCACGCGGAATTTTACCGGCTGATTATAAAAAGTTTGCAACTGCTCTGGACAGGTGCTGGAAGAGGCCACCTCGCAGGAGAAGAGAGCGCAGGGCAGCGCATCTCCTTCTCAACCCCTGGATCTCAAGCCACAGGTGCTGTTGTTTGTTGGCTCCGGGTGTGTGTGTGTGTGTTTGTGTGATGCTTTAAAAAGCGTAGTAGACGGTGCGACCCCAAGCGCTATTCCGAGTTCAATGCCGGCGCCGTATACCAATACCGCTACAGTTGAACGCAATTGTGCGACCCCAAACCAGTAGAAATTGAGCCCTTGCCCTGTGTGTATGACGTGGGCATTGTACTGACTACAGCTGATGTCCTGACTCGGTTAGTTTATTCTGTCCAGGCGTTTCTTTCACTACCCAAGACGGAAGAACAAAATGTTATTTTTATAACGCAGTACACTTTGTGTTTTTTTCGGTAGAATACGCTGTGACGTTCGGAAAATTCCCAACGGTATAGACTGTATATTATGTATAGACTGTATAGTCTGTATAGACTGTATTTTATGTATAGACTGTATATTATGTATAGTCTGTATAGACTGTTTAGTCTGTATAGACTGTATAGTCTGTATAGACTGTATAGTCTGTATAGACTGTATAGTCTGTATAGACTGTATAGTCTGTATAGACTGTATAGTCTGCATAGACTGTATAGTCTGTATAGACTGTATAGTCTGCATAGACTGTATAGTCTGTATAGACTGTATAGTCTGTATAGACTGTATAGTCTGTATAGACTGTATAGTCTGTATAGACTGTATAGTCTGTATAGACTGTATAGACTGTATAGACTGTATAGTCTGTATAGACTGTATAGTCTGTATAGACTGTATAGTCTGTATAGACTGTATAGTCTGTATAGACTGTATAGTCTGTATAGACTGTATAGTCTGTATAGACTGTATAACAATAAACTTTGAAACAATTAAACATGAATTAATTGACATGCTGTACAAACAACAGTTGCAGTTTGACAAAGTTTTTGAAGCCGTTGAAAATAACAAAACCGAAATTATTAAGTTAAATAAAGTTGTTGAAACTGTTGAACTTAATAAAAATGATAGTAATTTGTTGAAAAATAAATTAAACAAAGACGTTGTTGAATCTGTTAAAACAAATGTTAATTGATTGAAAAGTAAATTGAATTCCAATAATTTAAGCAACAACTCTGACTCCGAACCTATAACCACTGAGGGAGACAACAGGCATTCCAAAAAATGTTGGTGGTCGGACGTTCAAAATACTCCAACAGAAGATGATAGTCAGCCATTCGTTTTGGTGAGAAATTGGAAAAAAAATCAACACAGCAACGCAGAAAAGAAAAAGAACCCTGAAGAAACCAACAATAAAACAGCAGGTACACAACCCGTTAGGAAAAGGCCATCTGTAAAAATTATTGGTAAAAAAGTAGCTGAAAACTGCAAACTGAAATCAGATAAAGTTCTGATAAAAAAATCAGTTTTTTGTTTGAGTAACCTCAGAAACGCCCGAGGTGGTTCTGACCATGAATGGGTCACCATGGCATAGGGAAAATGAACTAAAAACGGCCAGACTACTCGAATTTTGTAGCTACTCCAACCTGTGTGTGACAAACACGTACTTTCAAAACAAGGCATGTTACAAGGTGTCCTGGAGACATCAAAGATAAATCATTTGCATCAGCTGTACTTGATAATCACCAGGCACAATTCTCTGAACAAAGTGCGCAGCACCAGAGCCTACTGATTGCGATACAAACCACTCCATGATCGCCTCCAAGATAAAATTGCGCCCCAAAAGACTCCACCTTTATAAAAAGAAATGCCAGCCAGAAATCAACACTTGTCAGACCACCTATCAAGTCAAGAACCAGTAGTTCATAGAGCTGGAGAACTGCGACAAAGATAGAGCTCGCTCCGGAATACTCTCTACAGAGCTGCTACACTTACGTATGGCAAAAAGAGCCACAAGAACACCGACTGGTTCAAAGCGAACGCGGCAGATCTTGCTCGTGTCATTGACGCCAAGAGAAAGGCATTGATCGAATACAAATTCAACCCAAGTCGGTCCAACTTCAAAGAGCTGAAAGATGACCAAGAAATGCCAAGAAAAATGCTCGACGCTGCGCAAATGACTACTGGCTTCAACTGGCGAAAAACATTCAATAAGAGTCAGACGCAAGCAACCTAAGACGGCACCCTTGAATTCAAAATAGAAAGGAGACCATTACAGACAAGGACAAGCAAATGGGGAGGTGGGTCAAGCACAATCTGGAACTGTAATTCAGATAGCACTGATATCAATCAGATAGCACTGAATGCTATAGAAGACTTGCCAGTCATGTAGGAGCTGGTTGTCGAGCCGACCATGAACAAATTCAGCAATGTCTTGAAGAGTGGAAAAGCATAAGAAGAATATAGAAATTTCACCAGAAATCATCAAGTGTGAAAAACCGTCTTCAATAGAGCCATTCCATAAGCTTTTTTGCCCATGTTGGAAGAAAAGCTGAGTTCCACAGGAAATGCGCAATGCCAAGATTTTCACCATGTATGAAAATAAGGGAGACCGCAGCGACTGCAACAACTGCAGAAGCATCTCACAGCTTAGCATCATTGGCAAAGCTTCCGCCGCGTTGTCCTCAAGAAAACCATCATTATGGGTCAAGACAACCCTACTCCACCCTCAAACACAATCGACAATCAGGTGCTAGAGGCCACTGACATGTTCACATACATAGGCTCCGCCATACTTGCCCCTCGACATCGAGATTGACAAGAGGCTCGCCAAAGCGGCCAGCGTCATGGCCAGGATAAAGATTAACTATCTTTTTAAAAGTTTAAAAATTTCACTGCTCTAACACTTTCGTCAGCAGATCAGCACACCAGCCTAAGTTATGTCTATGCTGCATACTGTTTTATTAATCACGTGGCAACTAATTGAAGATTAGGGTTTTTTTTCACTGAAATAAAGATGAAATGTTTCTTTATATTAGGTAAAAGTTTCAGATTATAGATTATTTTTTCTCTCTCGGACACAGCTTTGAAGGTGAACCGGGAGCGTTCAGGGCCTATCTGACAGCAAACAAAGTCATTCCAGGGATCTTTCTACGCTACGTCGGCAACCGCCTGCACCTCCTGTTTCACATGGCAGGCGTCGCCATCCAGCACTGGAGAGAAGAATTGCAGTTCAAGAGACAAAATAAAGATAGAAAGAAAAATAAAAGATGATCACGATGTTAATAAACAATAACGGATCAGCTGATGACCCGTTATTTATTAAAATGAATAGCAATGAAAAAGTGTTCATCCAAAGAATACTAAATGGAGAGTCCTTGGTTGGTGTTGATAACCCATGACTGGATATTAGAGGATGGTAAGCTCAAAAAGTACTTCGGCAAAATACTGGAAAGAAAAGGGCGACAAAATGAAGTATTCAACATCAGCTACTAGATACCAGAGGAAGAAAAAGCAGCGGATTTCGACCTCGCGGCAGCCAGATTCATCACAGGCACGATTAATAGGGACATAAACAGAATTATTCGATAAGATTTTGAACCTTTAAAAATTTTAAACTAAAATGTCCGTCGACGATAGAATGAAAGATTGACAATATAATAGTAAAATTATGGCAGGTAAAGAATTACATGATCTGGAAAACTTGATAGTAGAACTACCATGAAAGACGCTGCCATGACCCTCACGTTTGATTCTCGACCGTACTCCTCTACGCCAACTCTTACAGCCTATTCGAATGTAGCTAACACCTCTGTTATCTATGATGATAATATAACTATAATACATACGTCTTGGCTAAGGCAAACAATGATACCGAGAGACTTGGTTCTGATACTGGCGGCTATGGAAGCCATTTACACATTCGTAACCGAATCGCTAAAGATATATTATACTTCTACAATAGGGGCGGCGTTATCGGTGACATTACCATTCTCTGAACAAGAACCTCAATTAACGTGTGCTACTACTATAGATAGAATTAAGACAGACAAGAAGGAGTTCGCATATGATAAGCATCCACGTGAGACTGGGTTGGCTGACATTCACACTTTACTTCATTGGAACGTCCCATTAGATTGCTTGGTCGTATTGGCGATTGATTTTGAGAAGGGTCATGGGGTTTACGAATATCTATACTATGCGCATGACGGGTCGCCATAGATCCTGTTATTGCAGCGTATAAATACTTACGTATTTAGGGCCGCGTCTGCTGACACCAACGTTAAAACAGTGATTAGGGTATCGCCTAATAAATTAGTAATAAGGAAAGATGCGCATAAGCGACCATAACGCTACTCCCCCGATCGAAGTGTTTTAAATGCTCGTACGAGGAAGATTGTACCAGAACGTTGATCTCGAGAATCGCTAATGAAAATGTCAATCTTTCGTTAGTGCCTCACTATTCAATTCAATCAAGTAAGTCTGTATAGACTGTATAGTCTGTATAGACTGTATAGTCTGTATAGACTGTATAGTCTGTATAGACTGTATAGTCTGTAAAGACTGTATAGTCTGTATAGACTGTATAGTCTGTAAAGACTATAGACTGTATAGTCTGTATAGATTGTATAGTCTGTATAGACTGTATAGTCTGTATAGACTGTATAGTCTGTATAGACTGTATAGTCTTTACAGACTGTATAGTCTGTACAGACTGTATAGTTTGTATAGACTGTAGTCTGGAAAGACTGTATAGACTGTATAGTCTGTATAGACTGTATAGTCTGTATAGACTGTATAGTCTGTATAGACTGTAAGGTCTGTATAGACTGTATAGTCTGTAAAGACTGTATAGTCTGTATAGACTGTATAGACTGTATGGACTGTATAGTCTGTATAGTCTGTATAGACTGTATAGTCTGTATAGACTGTATAGTCTGTATAGACTGTATAGTCTGTATAGACTGTATAGTCTGTATAGACTGTATAGTCTGTAAAGACTGTATAGACTGTATAGTCTGTATAGATTGTATAGTCTGTATAAACTGTATAGTCTGTATAGACTGTATAGTCTGTATAGACTGTATAGTCTTTACAGACTGTATAGACTGTATAGTATGTATAGACTGTAGTCTATAAAGACTATAGACTGTATAGTCTGTATAGACTGTATAGTCTGTATAGACTGTATAGACTGTATAGTCTGTACAGACTGTATAGTCTGTATAGACTGTATAGTCTGTGTAGACTGTATAGTCTGTATAGACTGTATAGTCTGTGTAGACTGTAGTCTGTAAAAACTGTATAGACTGTATAGTCTGTGTAGACTGTATAGACTGTATAGTCTGTATAGACTGTATAGTCTGTGTAGACTGTAGTCTGTACAGACTGTATAGACTGTATAGTCTGTATAGACTGTATAGTCTGTACAGACTGTATAGTCTGTATAGACTGTATAGTCTGTGTAGACTGTAGTCTGTAAAAACTGTATAGACTGTATAGTCTGTGTAGACTGTATAGACTGTATAGTCTGTATAGACTGTATAGACTGTATAGTCTGTATAGACTGTATAGTCTGTACAGACTGTATAGTCTGTATAGACTGTATAGTCTGTATAGACTGTATAGTCTGTAAAGACTGTATAGACTGTATAGTCTGTACAGACTGTATAGTCTGTACAGACTGTATAGTCTGTATAGACTGTATAGTTTGTATAGACTGTAGTCTGTAAAGACTGTATAGACTGTATAGTCTGTATAGACTGTATAGTCTGTATAGACTGTATAGACTGTATAGTCTGTACAGACTGTATAGTTTGTATAGACTGTAGTCTGTAAAGACTGTATAGACTGTATAGTCTGTATAGACTGTAGTCTGTAAAGACTGTAAAGACTGTATAGACTGTATAGTCTGTATAGACTGTATAGTCTGTATAGACTGTATGGACTGTATAGTCTGTATAGTCTGTATAGACTGTATAGTCTGTATAGACTGTATAGTCTGTATAGACTGTATAGTCTGTATAGACTGTATAGTCTGTATAGACTGTATAGTCTGTATAGACTGTATAGTCTGTATAGACTGTATAGTCTGTATAGACTGTATAGTCTGTATAGACTGTATGGACTGTATAGTCTGTATAGTCTGTATAGACTGTATAGTCTGTATAGACTGTATAGTCTGTATAGACTGTATAGTCTGTATAGACTGTATAGTCTGTATAGACTGTATAGTCTGTAAAGACTGTATAGACTGTATAGTCTGTATAGATTGTATAGTCTGTATAAATTCAAGAAATTCAAGGATGCATCCGGCTCAGCAATAGAAGTTGATCCTGAACCAGACTTTGACACCTCTCAACCAAACCCTTCAACGATTCCTCTTCCAGACACCTCTCCCACTGGACAACCAGACAACGATCTCGCGCATAGCATGAGGGCAGCCGTACAGGGCAACAATGGAATTCGCATGTCTTTGATGTATGAAGGATTGAGATATGATGAACGCAACTCTGTGTATGAATGTGAATTTCTTGATGATAATGTTTTCTTATTTGAATCTGGCACCACGCGACGAATGTCTGTTCCTGCAAACAGCAAGGTGGCTTGGGAGAATGATGTTCAGGCGGTGACTGGAGTGAGCTTAGAGTACTTGAACTCCAAAGACGCTCATGGCAAAATACCTGGCATTCTCGATCACCATGAGTTTGATAGTAATGGTATGTGGAGAATAGAAGAGAAGAGTGCTGGCTCTTTGTTGAAGCTTACCAAGGGTGGTGGGCGCAAAGTATACGCTCGATGCAGCACAGATGAAAGTCAGCCCCAGATTTGCATTGCTCATATACAAAACAACAACAGACTGGCTCTTCCTACGATTACAACCAAAGCATCCCAATTAGCCTCTGCTATCATTAATCGCCCTAGTGATCCAGGACTAATTAAAAGTTATCTTTATCGTGTATTAGGTCTCATTCTTTTCACGAAGCCTAAGTCCATCTCAGGGATCTTAACTTCATACAGAGATGGGGAATCTCACTTTGTTGACCTTAAGAGAGTCTTCAATGTTTCTGTAGGTTCTGGCATTTCTGCATTAATTGAGGAAGCAGATCAGTCCAGGATGATTGTAGTTTTGGCTTATTGTCTATTATTACACAGGACATGTCACACTAAGGAATTCACAAAGAACGGGACCCTTAATGAGAAGTTGGAAAGTTACTTGATAAGTGTGATACCAAACATGAAAGATGTGAAGGAGATTGTTGATAATTTGAATAGTTCCATCAAGAACAAAACTTTGTTAGAAACTCTTGCAGGTGATAGCTCGTTCAACAGGATTGTGTGTATGTATGATCTTTTTTGTAAGAACGAAAGCCATGAGGCCGTCGCACGCCTTAGGATGTTTTCTATTAAATGCGCATATTTTGAGATGAGTGCTATCTCTAAGTTTTTATCCGCTAGCAAGAAGGAGAGCGAAGGGAAGTATATAAGCCAATGTATGGTGACCACCGAAGCTGCAAAAACTCAATCCCTTATTTTGGACCTAATTAACCTATTCTTAGGAAAAGGGGATTCTATCATACCTTACAACATGTGCATGAGACTTGTATCTAGTTCCAAATTGTCAGAAAACGCTTGTTCATCCTATACTGCCGTGTTGTCGACTTATCTAGGCTTGGAAACCGTGGCGGACACATGGAATATCAAATACAATGGGGGTTATAATGACATGAAGTTGGGGGTCTTAATGCACCAACTTAAGTCAGAAAACACGTTAGCCAAACCCACTTTCTTTGAGGACACAGATGAGGCTCAAGCCCTGGCGTACATTAACAATAGTCCTCAGTCTGAATCCACTTCTGTGGCAATAGCAATCAAAATTAGTGGATTAATGAAGAAGGAATTGATAATCAATAGTATGACACAGCGAATGATAGACAATGCAAAACCCACTGTAGGAAGATTTGAGCCTTCCTCCCTTGGTTACCACATAACTGCGAAAATGGGCACTTCATATCGTGACCCTGTTTCTGTGATGGCCCCTCCAAGCAATCCCCAAGATAGTTCGACTCTTTCTGCCGCAGCTAAGTCTTTAATTGAAAATCATGAAGCACTTGATTTGATGGAAGAGGAAGCGGCGAAAAGGATGATAGAAGAATGCTGTCCCCACGCGTCAAAACCACAGGTGCTTGTTGCCATCCATCCATCGCCATCCATCCATTATAAGAACACATTATGCCAAATGATGATGATGAGATTGGTTCGAGGAGGCGTGGATGCATGCATTGACCATGTAAATAACTCATTGCAGGGATAACGGAGACTAAGTTCAGCATGAACGGTCAACTTCACGAGTTTCGGCCTCATCAGTAGAGTCACAACAGACAAACGGGACCTCGGATATAAGGAGGAAATATGCTGCTGCGGTTGAGAAACGCAAAATGAACGGCAGAGTGGCAGATCACCACGTAATTAATACGAAAATAGCGGAGCATAAGGGCAGATAGTGTTCACCTGCATTATCATATATCTGATTAGTCATTCAGTCATTTATTTATATTTGTCCATTCCTCTATCTGTACAGAATATTCTTTCCGATACGGTGACAGAAGACAGATTTACTATATATGGCTCTTTTATGAAATGTGCCTTGTGTGAGATTGAATTACAGCCAAGCGACTCACCATTTCCGCGTTTTCCCTGACGCCGGATGGTGGGTGCGGGTTTGGAAAACCCAGGTTTACGCTTACCTAACCCCAGGTTTCGTCTTGCGTCGAACATGAGTTCTGCTCATGGATTGATTCGGGCGGGATTATGGATAGGGTCACAATAATTCTTAAAAAAAATCTATTAAAAAAACATAACGTGTTTATAACTTGTGCCTACATTCTGATGTCACAAAGAAGACAATCAGAATGACGCTCCAGTGCGATGCTGTCATTTTTTTAAAGTTTAGAAAACTTTTCTAAGAAAGTTTGAGCCTTCACTGTAGCATTTCAGTGCAACCTTTGTGTGGTGGTTGAAATCTTTGAAGTTTGGAGGTCAAGGGCAGTCCATCTGCCACAAAAGCTATCTCACGATGCTCCTCTTACACACAGCAGAATGGATCTTTCTACCAAAAGACGAGCCACCGACTCAACCGACCTGATCCCAGCAAACAGCAGACCAGCTCATCAACATCCTCCACCTCCCGAGAAAAGAGCCCGCACCCTGTTTCAGGACCAGACCCCCTACCAATCACACACTTCACACACCCACCAATACACATCGAGACACACTCTTGTCCACCCGACCACCATCAACACACAACCAATTCAAAGACGCACCCTGCCACATCTGCGGCGGTAAGATATCTCAGTAGGTATGAAGGAAACCAGGCCATGTCACCGTCCGATGTTCCCACTCGCCTGCTAACATGGTTAGCGGATGCTTTAAAAAGCGTAGTGGACGGTGCGACCCCAAGCGCTATTCCGAGTTCAAAGCCGGCGCCGTATACCAATACCGCTACAGTTGAACGCAATTGTGCGACCCTCCCGGACAAATTTTGCGGATCCGTGCCGGCCGGATTATCCGGATTGTCACGCGGAATTTTACCGGCTGATTATAAAAAGTTTGCAACTGCTCTGGACAGGTGCTGGAAGAGGCCACCTCGCAGGAGAAGAGAGCGCAGGGCAGCGCATCTCCTTCTCAACCCCTGGATCTCAAGCCACAGGTGCTGTTGTTTGTTGGCTCCGGGTGTGTGTGTGTGTGTTTGTGTGATGCTTTAAAAAGCGTAGTAGACGGTGCGACCCCAAGCGCTATTCCGAGTTCAATGCCGGCGCCGTATACCAATACCGCTACAGTTGAACGCAATTGTGCGACCCCAAACCAGTAGAAATTGAGCCCTTGCCCTGTGTGTATGACGTGGGCATTGTACTGACTACAGCTGATGTCCTGACTCGGTTAGTTTATTCTGTCCAGGCGTTTCTTTCACTACCCAAGACGGAAGAACAAAATGTTATTTTTATAACGCAGTACACTTTGTGTTTTTTTCGGTAGAATACGCTGTGACGTTCGGAAAATTCCCAACGGTATAGACTGTATATTATGTATAGACTGTATAGTCTGTATAGACTGTATTTTATGTATAGACTGTATATTATGTATAGTCTGTATAGACTGTTTAGTCTGTATAGACTGTATAGTCTGTATAGACTGTATAGTCTGTATAGACTGTATAGTCTGTATAGACTGTATAGTCTGTATAGACTGTATAGTCTGCATAGACTGTATAGTCTGTATAGACTGTATAGTCTGCATAGACTGTATAGTCTGTATAGACTGTATAGTCTGTATAGACTGTATAGTCTGTATAGACTGTATAGTCTGTATAGACTGTATAGTCTGTATAGACTGTATAGACTGTATAGACTGTATAGTCTGTATAGACTGTATAGTCTGTATAGACTGTATAGTCTGTATAGACTGTATAGTCTGTATAGACTGTATAGTCTGTATAGACTGTATAGTCTGTATAGACTGTATAACAATAAACTTTGAAACAATTAAACATGAATTAATTGACATGCTGTACAAACAACAGTTGCAGTTTGACAAAGTTTTTGAAGCCGTTGAAAATAACAAAACCGAAATTATTAAGTTAAATAAAGTTGTTGAAACTGTTGAACTTAATAAAAATGATAGTAATTTGTTGAAAAATAAATTAAACAAAGACGTTGTTGAATCTGTTAAAACAAATGTTAATTGATTGAAAATTAAATTGAATTCCAACAATTTAAGCAACAACTCTGACTCCGAACCTATAACCACTGAGGGAGACAACAGGCATTCCAAAAAATGTTGGTGGTCGGACGTTCAAAATACTCCAACAGAAGATGATAGTCAGCCATTCGTTTTGGTGAGAAATTGGAAAAAAAATCAACACAGCAACGCAGAAAAGAAAAAGAACCCTGAAGAAACCAACAATAAAACAGCAGGTACACAACCCGTTAGGAAAAGGCCATCTGTAAAAATTATTGGTAAAAAAGTAGCTGAAAACTGCAAACTGAAATCAGATAAAGTTCTGATAAAAAAATCAGTTTTTTGTTTGAGTAACCTCAGAAACGCCCGAGGTGGTTCTGACCATGAATGGGTCACCATGGCATAGGGAAAATGAACTAAAAACGGCCAGACTACTCGAATTTTGTAGCTACTCCAACCTGTGTGTGACAAACACGTACTTTCAAAACAAGGCATGTTACAAGGTGTCCTGGAGACATCAAAGATAAATCATTTGCATCAGCTGTACTTGATAATCACCAGGCACAATTCTCTGAACAAAGTGCGCAGCACCAGAGCCTACTGATTGCGATACAAACCACTCCATGATCGCCTCCAAGATAAAATTGCGCCCCAAAAGACTCCACCTTTATAAAAAGAAATGCCAGCCAGAAATCAACACTTGTCAGACCACCTATCAAGTCAAGAACCAGTAGTTCATAGAGCTGGAGAACTGCGACAAAGATAGAGCTCGCTCCGGAATACTCTCTACAGAGCTGCTACACTTACGTATGGCAAAAAGAGCCACAAGAACACCGACTGGTTCAAAGCGAACGCGGCAGATCTTGCTCGTGTCATTGACGCCAAGAGAAAGGCATTGATCGAATACAAATTCAACCCAAGTCGGTCCAACTTCAAAGAGCTGAAAGATGACCAAGAAATGCCAAGAAAAATGCTCGACGCTGCGCAAATGACTACTGGCTTCAACTGGCGAAAAACATTCAATAAGAGTCAGACGCAAGCAACCTAAGACGGCACCCTTGAATTCAAAATAGAAAGGAGACCATTACAGACAAGGACAAGCAAATGGGGAGGTGGGTCAAGCACAATCTGGAACTGTAATTCAGATAGCACTGATATCAATCAGATAGCACTGAATGCTATAGAAGACTTGCCAGTCATGTAGGAGCTGGTTGTCGAGCCGACCATGAACAAATTCAGCAATGTCTTGAAGAGTGGAAAAGCATAAGAAGAATATAGAAATTTCACCAGAAATCATCAAGTGTGAAAAACCGTCTTCAATAGAGCCATTCCATAAGCTTTTTTGCCCATGTTGGAAGAAAAGCTGAGTTCCACAGGAAATGCGCAATGCCAAGATTTTCACCATGTATGAAAATAAGGGAGACCGCAGCGACTGCAACAACTGCAGAAGCATCTCACAGCTTAGCATCATTGGCAAAGCTTCCGCCGCGTTGTCCTCAAGAAAACCATCATTATGGGTCAAGACAACCCTACTCCACCCTCAAACACAATCGACAATCAGGTGCTAGAGGCCACTGACATGTTCACATACATAGGCTCCGCCATACTTGCCCCTCGACATCGAGATTGACAAGAGGCTCGCCAAAGCGGCCAGCGTCATGGCCAGGATAAAGATTAACTATCTTTTTAAAAGTTTAAAAATTTCACTGCTCTAACACTTTCGTCAGCAGATCAGCACACCAGCCTAAGTTATGTCTATGCTGCATACTGTTTTATTAATCACGTGGCAACTAATTGAAGATTAGGGTTTTTTTTCACTGAAATAAAGATGAAATGTTTCTTTATATTAGGTAAAAGTTTCAGATTATAGATTATTTTTTCTCTCTCGGACACAGCTTTGAAGGTGAACCGGGAGCGTTCAGGGCCTATCTGACAGCAAACAAAGTCATTCCAGGGATCTTTCTACGCTACGTCGGCAACCGCCTGCACCTCCTGTTTCACATGGCAGGCGTCGCCATCCAGCACTGGAGAGAAGAATTGCAGTTCAAGAGACAAAATAAAGATAGAAAGAAAAATAAAAGATGATCACGATGTTAATAAACAATAACGGATCAGCTGATGACCCGTTATTTATTAAAATGAATAGCAATGAAAAAGTGTTCATCCAAAGAATACTAAATGGAGAGTCCTTGGTTGGTGTTGATAACCCATGACTGGATATTAGAGGATGGTAAGCTCAAAAAGTACTTCGGCAAAATACTGGAAAGAAAAGGGCGACAAAATGAAGTATTCAACATCAGCTACTAGATACCAGAGGAAGAAAAAGCAGCGGATTTCGACCTCGCGGCAGCCAGATTCATCACAGGCACGATTAATAGGGACATAAACAGAATTATTCGATAAGATTTTGAACCTTTAAAAATTTTAAACTAAAATGTCCGTCGACGATAGAATGAAAGATTGACAATATAATAGTAAAATTATGGCAGGTAAAGAATTACATGATCTGGAAAACTTGATAGTAGAACTACCATGAAAGACGCTGCCATGACCCTCACGTTTGATTCTCGACCGTACTCCTCTACGCCAACTCTTACAGCCTATTCGAATGTAGCTAACACCTCTGTTATCTATGATGATAATATAACTATAATACATACGTCTTGGCTAAGGCAAACAATGATACCGAGAGACTTGGTTCTGATACTGGCGGCTATGGAAGCCATTTACACATTCGTAACCGAATCGCTAAAGATATATTATACTTCTACAATAGGGGCGGCGTTATCGGTGACATTACCATTCTCTGAACAAGAACCTCAATTAACGTGTGCTACTACTATAGATAGAATTAAGACAGACAAGAAGGAGTTCGCATATGATAAGCATCCACGTGAGACTGGGTTGGCTGACATTCACACTTTACTTCATTGGAACGTCCCATTAGATTGCTTGGTCGTATTGGCGATTGATTTTGAGAAGGGTCATGGGGTTTACGAATATCTATACTATGCGCATGACGGGTCGCCATAGATCCTGTTATTGCAGCGTATAAATACTTACGTATTTAGGGCCGCGTCTGCTGACACCAACGTTAAAACAGTGATTAGGGTATCGCCTAATAAATTAGTAATAAGGAAAGATGCGCATAAGCAGACCATAACGCTACTCCCCCGATCGAAGTGTTTTAAATGCTCGTACGAGGAAGATTGTACCAGAACGTTGATCTCGAGAATGGCTAATGAAAATGTCAATCTTTCGTTAGTGCCTCACTATTCAATTCAATCAAGTAAGTCTGTATAGACTGTATAGTCTGTATAGACTGTATAGTCTGTATAGACTGTATAGTCTGTATAGACTGTATAGTCTGTATAGACTGTATAGTCTGTAAAGACTGTATAGTCTGTATAGACTGTATAGTCTGTAAAGACTATAGACTGTATAGTCTGTATAGATTGTATAGTCTGTATAGACTGTATAGTCTGTATAGACTGTATAGTCTGTATAGACTGTATAGTCTTTACAGACTGTATAGTCTGTACAGACTGTATAGTTTGTATAGACTGTAGTCTGGAAAGACTGTATAGACTGTATAGTCTGTATAGACTGTATAGTCTGTATAGACTGGAAGAGTTACGCAAGAAGTTCGAACCGAAGAACAAATAGTATTTTAACTTTCGGGGAGTTGCTGCTCTGTTCAGGGAATTGCTAGAAAGATGAAATTTTCGAAATCATATCATATGATAGTTCAAAAATAATCAAAAGAAAACCAAAATTGATATATACTAAACCTTTCAAGTCATATCTTAGACGCACACACAATAGACCTTTTACAGAGAGGCCTAGGCTTTATTCCATCCCAACCGACCTACAAAACAGACACCTTGACAGACTTTAAGAAAAAGACCATACGACGCATACTCCTACACTCACATTACAATAAATATAAAAGATCAATACCACCCACAACAAGAATTAGTAACCCTATTCCCACAACGTCAAATAACAACACAACCCATCATACACATGAGTACACACCCACTCATACATACAAGTTACCAAGCACGTTCACACCAAACATCCGAGAGGCCCAACCACACATCATAAACACATCAGACGCAATACGCAAACACGTTAACAACCATATCGACAGATACCGTCTAAACCAGACAAATATATTGACATGTACTCCAGACAATCTTTCCAAAGAACAAAGATCAGCACTAAATACACACGATGACACACACACACCACACACGTTGGATACTATACACACAAAAGCACATACATTGAGAAACAGACAAAAGATATTTTAAATATACACTTAGATAGGTTTGACACTAGATAAACTAAAGATGAAATGTATATAGAGACACACAAACAACCCACCACCTCACAGATTGACACATACTTAACACAAACATAAAAGGACATACAAAGACACTCACACATATACTCCTCGGACAACACACAGACCAAAGCCACACAAGATAACCGCACATTAGCATAACGAGCATCCACTGATAAAGAGACAAGATGAACTTTCACTAATCACCACACAGATATATACACACGTTATTAATATAGACATATAAGATATCTTATATGTCTATATTAATAACGTGTGTATATATCATCATCAACCAATCTCTTCGTTTCTTCAGCATCCTCCACTTTCTCGACACCATTATCATCACCATCATCGCCCAACATCAATATGAAGCTTTGTGGGGGAAAGAAAGATGAACTCTCTCAATTGCACGAGCAACAAGTTCAATACAATCCACCACAACAACAACAACAACAACAACAAGGAAATCAGCAAAACATTTTGATGTCATACAGTTCAGTCACACGCTGTGGAGGAGATTGTTGATAATTTGAATAGTTCCATCAAGAACAAAACTTTGTTAGAAACTCTTGCAGGTGATAGCTCGTTCAACAGGATTGTGTGTATGTATGATCTTTTTTGTAAGAACGAAAGTCATGAGGCCGTCGCACGCCTTAGGATGTTTTCGATTAAATGCGCATATTTCGAGATGAGTGCTATCTCTAAGTTTTTATCCGCTAGCAAGAAGGAGAGCGTAGGGAAGTATATAAGCCAATGTATGGTGACCACCGAAGCTACAAAAACTCAATCCCTTATTTTGGACCTAATTAACCTATTCTTAGGAGAAGGGGATTCTATCATACCTTACAATATGTGCATGAGACTTGTATCTAGTTCCAAATTGTCAGGAAACGCTTGTTCCTCCTATACTGCCGTGTTGTCGACTTATCTAGGCTTGGAAACCGTGGCGGACACATGGAATATCAAATACAATGGGGGTTATAATGACATGAAGTTGGGGGTCTTAATGCACCAACTTAAGTCAGAAAACACGTTAGCCACACCCACTTTCTTTGAGGACACAGATGAGGCTCAAGCCCTGGCGTACATTAACAATAGTCCTCAGTCTGAATCCACTTCTGTGGCAATAGCAATCAAAATTAGTGGATTAATGAAGAAGGAATTGATAATCAATAGTATGACACAGCGAATGATAGACAATGCAAAACCCACTGTAGGAAGATTTGAGCCTTCCTCCCTTGGTTACCACATAACTGCGAAAATGGGCACTTCATATCGTGACCCTGTTTCTGTGATGGCCCCTCCAAGCAATCCCCATGATAGTTCGACTCTTTCTGCCGCAGCTAAGTCTTTAATTGAAAATCATGAAGCACTTGATTTGATGGAAGAGTTACGCAAGAAGTTGGAACCGAAGAACAAATAGTATTTTAACTTTCGGGGAGTTGCTGCTCTGTTCAGGGAATTGCTAGAAAGATGAAATTTTCGAAATCATATCATATGATAGTTCAAAAATAATCAAAAGAAAACCAAAATTGATATATACTAAACCTTTCAAGTCATATCTTAGACGCACACACAATAGACCTTTTACAGAGAGGCCTAGGCTTTATTCCATCCCAACCGACCTACAAAACAGACACCTTGACAGACTTTAAGAAAAAGACCATACGACGCATACTCCTACACTCACATTACAATAAATATAAAAGATCAATACCACCCACAACAAGAATTAGTAACCCTATTCCCACAACGTCAAATAACAACACAACCCATCATACACATGAGTACACACCCACTCATACATACAAGTTACCAAGCACGTTCACACCAAACATCCGAGAGGCCCAACCACACATCATAAACACATCAGACGCAATACGCAAACACGTTAACAACCATATCGACAGATACCGTCTAAACCAGACAAATATATTGACATGTACTCCAGACAATCTTTCCAAAGAACAAAGATCAGCACTAAATACACACGATGACACACACACACCACACACGTTGGATACTATACACACAAAAGCACATACATTGAGAAACAGACAAAAGATATTTTAAATATACACTTAGATAGGTTTGACACTAGATAAACTAAAGATGAAATGTATATAGAGACACACAAACAACCCACCACCTCACAGATTGACACATACTTAACACAAACATAAAAGGACATACAAAGACACTCACACATATACTCCTCGGACAACACACAGACCAAAGCCACACAAGATAACCGCACATTAGCATAACGAGCATCCACTGATAAAGAGACAAGATGAACTTTCACTAATCACCACACAGATATATACACACGTTATTAATATAGACATATAAGATATCTTATATGTCTATATTAATAACGTGTGTATATATCATCATCAACCAATCTCTTCGTTTCTTCAGCATCCTCCACTTTCTCGACACCATTATCATCACCATCATCGCCCAACATCAATATGAAGCTTTGTGGGGGAAAGAAAGATGAACTCTCTCAATTGCACGAGCAACAAGTTCAATACAATCCACCACAACAACAACAACAACAACAACAAGGAAATCAGCAAAACATTTTGATGTCATACAGTTCAGTCACACGCTGTGAAGGAGATTGTTGATAATTTGAATAGTTCCATCAAGAACAAAACTTTGTTAGAAACTCTTGCAGGTGATAGCTCGTTCAACAGGATTGTGTGTATGTATGATCTTTTTTGTAAGAACGAAAGTCATGAGGCCGTCGCACGCCTTAGGATGTTTTCGATTAAATGCGCATATTTCGAGATGAGTGCTATCTCTAAGTTTTTATCCGCTAGCAAGAAGGAGAGCGTAGGGAAGTATATAAGCCAATGTATGGTGACCACCGAAGCTACAAAAACTCAATCCCTTATTTTGGACCTAATTAACCTATTCTTAGGAAAAGGGGATTCTATCATACCTTACAATATGTGCATGAGACTTGTATCTAGTTCCAAATTGTCAGGAAACGCTTGTTCCTCCTATACTGCCGTGTTGTCGACTTATCTAGGCTTGGAAACCGTGGCGGACACATGGAATATCAAATACAATGGGGGTTATAATGACATGAAGTTGGGGGTCTTAATGCACCAACTTAAGTCAGAAAACACGTTAGCCACACCCACTTTCTTTGAGGACACAGATGAGGCTCAAGCCCTGGCGTACATTAACAATAGTCCTCAGTCTGAATCCACTTCTGTGGCAATAGCAATCAAAATTAGTGGATTAATGAAGAAGGAATTGATAATCAATAGTATGACACAGCGAATGATAGACAATGCAAAACCCACTGTAGGAAGATTTGAGCCTTCCTCCCTTGGTTACCACATAACTGCGAAAATGGGCACTTCATATCGTGACCCTGTTTCTGTGATGGCCCCTCCAAGCAATCCCCATGATAGTTCGACTCTTTCTGCCGCAGCTAAGTCTTTAATTGAAAATCATGAAGCACTTGATTTGATGGAAGAGTTACGCAAGAAGTTGGAACCGAAGAACAAATAGTATTTTAACTTTCGGGGAGTTGCTGCTCTGTTCAGGGAATTGCTAGAAAGATGAAATTTTCGAAATCATATCATATGATAGTTCAAAAATAATCAAAAGAAAACCAAAATTGATATATACTAAACCTTTCAAGTCATATCTTAGACGCACACACAATAGACCTTTTACAGAGAGGCCTAGGCTTTATTCCATCCCAACCGACCTACAAAACAGACACCTTGACAGACTTTAAGAAAAAGACCATACGACGCATACTCCTACACTCACATTACAATAAATATAAAAGATCAATACCACCCACAACAAGAATTAGTAACCCTATTCCCACAACGTCAAATAACAACACAACCCATCATACACATGAGTACACACCCACTCATACATACAAGTTACCAAGCACGTTCACACCAAACATCCGAGAGGCCCAACCACACATCATAAACACATCAGACGCAATACGCAAACACGTTAACAACCATATCGACAGATACCGTCTAAACCAGACAAATATATTGACATGTACTCCAGACAATCTTTCCAAAGAACAAAGATCAGCACTAAATACACACGATGACACACACACACCACACACGTTGGATACTATACACACAAAAGCACATACATTGAGAAACAGACAAAAGATATTTTAAATATACACTTAGATAGGTTTGACACTAGATAAACTAAAGATGAAATGTATATAGAGACACACAAACAACCCACCACCTCACAGATTGACACATACTTAACACAAACATAAAAGGACATACAAAGACACTCACACATATACTCCTCGGACAACACACAGACCAAAGCCACACAAGATAACCGCACATTAGCATAACGAGCATCCACTGATAAAGAGACAAGATGAACTTTCACTAATCACCACACAGATATATACACACGTTATTAATATAGACATATAAGATATCTTATATGTCTATATTAATAACGTGTGTATATATCATCATCAACCAATCTCTTCGTTTCTTCAGCATCCTCCACTTTCTCGAGACCATTATCATCACCATCATCGCCCAACATCAATATGAAGCTTTGTGGGGGAAAGAAAGATGAACTCTCTCAATTGCACGAGCAACAAGTTCAATACAATCCACCACAACAACAACAACAACAACAACAAGGAAATCAGCAAAACATTTTGATGTCATACAGTTCAGTCACACGCTGTGAAGGAGATTGTTGATAATTTGAATAGTTCCATCAAGAACAAAACTTTGTTAGAAACTCTTGCAGGTGATAGCTCGTTCAACAGGATTGTGTGTATGTATGATCTTTTTTGTAAGAACGAAAGTCATGAGGCCGTCGCACGCCTTAGGATGTTTTCGATTAAATGCGCATATTTCGAGATGAGTGCTATCTCTAAGTTTTTATCCGCTAGCAAGAAGGAGAGCGTAGGGAAGTATATAAGCCAATGTATGGTGACCACCGAAGCTACAAAAACTCAATCCCTTATTTTGGACCTAATTAACCTATTCTTAGGAGAAGGGGATTCTATCATACCTTACAATATGTGCATGAGACTTGTATCTAGTTCCAAATTGTCAGGAAACGCTTGTTCCTCCTATACTGCCGTGTTGTCGACTTATCTAGGCTTGGAAACCGTGGCGGACACATGGAATATCAAATACAATGGGGGTTATAATGACATGAAGTTGGGGGTCTTAATGCACCAACTTAAGTCAGAAAACACGTTAGCCACACCCACTTTCTTTGAGGACACAGATGAGGCTCAAGCCCTGGCGTACATTAACAATAGTCCTCAGTCTGAATCCACTTCTGTGGCAATAGCAATCAAAATTAGTGGATTAATGAAGAAGGAATTGATAATCAATAGTATGACACAGCGAATGATAGACAATGCAAAACCCACTGTAGGAAGATTTGAGCCTTCCTCCCTTGGTTACCACATAACTGCGAAAATGGGCACTTCATATCGTGACCCTGTTTCTGTGATGGCCCCTCCAAGCAATCCCCATGATAGTTCGACTCTTTCTGCCGCAGCTAAGTCTTTAATTGAAAATCATGAAGCACTTGATTTGATGGAAGAGTTACGCAAGAAGTTGGAACCGAAGAACAAATAGTATTTTAACTTTCGGGGAGTTGCTGCTCTGTTCAGGGAATTGCTAGAAAGATGAAATTTTCGAAATCATATCATATGATAGTTCAAAAATAATCAAAAGAAAACCAAAATTGATATATACTAAACCTTTCAAGTCATATCTTAGACGCACACACAATAGACCTTTTACAGAGAGGCCTAGGCTTTATTCCATCCCAACCGACCTACAAAACAGACACCTTGACAGACTTTAAGAAAAAGACCATACGACGCATACTCCTACACTCACATTACAATAAATATAAAAGATCAATACCACCCACAACAAGAATTAGTAACCCTATTCCCACAACGTCAAATAACAACACAACCCATCATACACATGAGTACACACCCACTCATACATACAAGTTACCAAGCACGTTCACACCAAACATCCGAGAGGCCCAACCACACATCATAAACACATCAGACGCAATACGCAAACACGTTAACAACCATATCGACAGATACCGTCTAAACCAGACAAATATATTGACATGTACTCCAGACAATCTTTCCAAAGAACAAAGATCAGCACTAAATACACACGATGACACACACACACCACACACGTTGGATACTATACACACAAAAGCACATACATTGAGAAACAGACAAAAGATATTTTAAATATACACTTAGATAGGTTTGACACTAGATAAACTAAAGATGAAATGTATATAGAGACACACAAACAACCCACCACCTCACAGATTGACACATACTTAACACAAACATAAAAGGACATACAAAGACACTCACACATATACTCCTCGGACAACACACAGACCAAAGCCACACAAGATAACCGCACATTAGCATAACGAGCATCCACTGATAAAGAGACAAGATGAACTTTCACTAATCACCACACAGATATATACACACGTTATTAATATAGACATATAAGATATCTTATATGTCTATATTAATAACGTGTGTATATATCATCATCAACCAATCTCTTCGTTTCTTCAGCATCCTCCACTTTCTCGACACCATTATCATCACCATCATCGCCCAACATCAATATGAAGCTTTGTGGGGGAAAGAAAGATGAACTCTCTCAATTGCACGAGCAACAAGTTCAATACAATCCACCACAACAACAACAACAACAACAACAACAATATGATCAACAACAAGGAAATCAGCAAAACATTTTGATGTCATACAGTTCAGTCACACGCTCCCTCTTGCAAGGTTTGGCATACGCACTAGAGGTCGGACCGAAATAGTGTTTAATGCATTGAGAGAACAACTAATTAGCTTATATATTTAAGAGATGTTATAGCTGACTTTGAAATGTTTTCGGCGAACATGTTTCAACCCATGGATGTTTTTACCACTTAACACAAAGCACTTGAATGTAAATTTATTGCCTCACATAGTATGCTCTCTAATAGAAGAAGCAGGAAAGGTGATGGAGCGACAAATGGAGAGATACATTGTAGGAGACCTGTCCTGCCCCTCTGCTGAGATGTTAATGGACACTCGCAGTCCATAACATCCTTGCAGGTATAAACTCCGGGATTTACAACCAATGTTTTTATTACAAATGAATTTATATTAAAACATTTTTGTGTTCTATGCATGCTATCTAAATGGAATCCAAACTATCCATGCAGAGAGAGCTTTGGGTATGGTGGATTTTTATATTAGAAGATCTCCGTACGTCACCATAGGTTTTATAGAAGGTACCATGGAGTGGTTGGAAGAAAAAAGTGAAGAACAAGAATCGCTCATCAACTATGCGATGAAGATGGCTGCCAAGATGAGAAAGATCAGAAAGATAAAAGAAGCCGAAATCACCGTAACATCCTGGAGAGAAGAAGAATCGCAGTTCAAAAGATACAAAATAAAGATGGATATAAGAAAGAAAAGGTGATTACGATGTTAATAAACAATAACGGATCAGCTGATGATCTGTTAAAATGAATAGCAATGAAAAAGTGTTCATCCAAAGAATACTAAATGGAGAGTCCTTGGTTGGTGATGATAACCCATGACTGGATATTAAAGGATGGTAAGCTCAAAAAGTACTTCGGCAAAATACTGGAAAGAAAGGGGCGAAATAATGAAGTATTCAACATCAGCTACTGGATACCAGAGGAAGAAAAAGCAGCGGATTTCGACCTCGCGGCAACCAGATTCATCATAGGCATGATTAATAGGGACATTTCTATCGATATTTGAAAGAACGTATTTGTGTGCTATTATTCAACTTATTGTCAGGTCTGGTTCTGTTGAGAATCTGCTATTAGTACCAGAAAGACTAGTACAACCGGTGTCGTGGTCAGTCGTCGGCGACTAAACCGGCAAGCACACCATCTTGTCACTATTATTTCGACTTTTTGGTGTGGAGGCAATCTTAGCGTATAAGCACACAATTGAAGGACCTTCCATTTATTGCTTTCTTCATTTGTCATAAGCTGATTTATTAATATGTTGATAAATGTGTTTTATTTGTGTGCTAATATTTTAATTCCTGTCAAGTCGGGTTTTTTAATCTTTTCGATCTTTCTCATCTCGAACCTGCTACAAGTACCACATAGACTAGTACAACCTGTGGCGTGGTCAGGTCATCAGCGACTAAACCGTCATATTTAGAATGTTTTATGGAAATTAATTTTGAAAGCAAAACCTGAACATATTGAAAAGTTTATATAAGTAAACAATTACTTAAAAAATAGGTGTAAAGCACTTTATAAAACTAAAATATTAAAAATGTAAATGTAAAAATATTATGTGAAATTTTAAGGGTGTGGATAAAAAGCGAACAGCGAACGGCGAACAGGCGAACGAACTACGTGGATAAAATGCGAACTAGCGAAGCGAACTTGTTCGCACTTTATCCACTTGAGTCATAAGACAAGTTCGACTCAGTTCGACAACATAAACAAAAACACAAACATAAACATAAACATAGATAATGTAAATTTTTACAAACCTTTAAAGTTTAAAGTTATTTAAACCTTTAAATAAAAATTTTACATTACAATTTTGAAAATAATTTTTTTTAAAGAAAATATTTTAAATAATAATTTTTTTTAAAGAAATATTTTAAATAATTCTTTTTTTTAAAGAAAAAATTTTAAGAAATTATTTTAAAATATTTTTTTTTAAATAAAATAAAATAAACAAAAATTAAATTTAGTAAATAAAATAAACAAAATTTGAATTTAGTGAATAAAATTTTAAAAATTTAAATTTAGTAAATAAAATTTTAAACATTTAAATTTAGTAAATAATATTAACAAAAATTAACTTTAGTAAATAAAATTATTAACAAAAATTAAATTTATTAAATAAAATTAACAAAAATTAAATTTAGTAAATAAAATTATTAACAAAAAATGTTAAAGATATTTTTCTTGTGGTGTCTTCAATGTCTGTCTTGGGCCTCCCATCTTATGGTATGCGGCCTCTTCATATCTTGAGAATCCAGATTATTTTTATTCACCCTGAGTATACTGAATTGTCGTTTGTGAACGTTTTTACTATCGTTTCTGAAATTGTAAGGCTTTAACTAAGACCAGCCTATTCTATACCCACATAAACTAGAATTCTTATCGGACTTTTTTACTATTCTGAAGTATAATTTATTTTTATTTCCAAATTGAAACAAGTTTTTCGTTTATTTTATACTTTTTCGTTTATTTTATACTTTTTCGTTTATTTTATACTTTTTCGTTTATTTTATACATTTCCATTTATTTTATTTTTTATTTTCATTTTTTATTTTATTTTTCATTTATTTATTTTTTTAATTAAATTATTTATTTTTAATAATTTATTTATTTTTAATAATTTATTTATTTTTAATTAATAATTTATTTTATTTTTTAAATTAATTTTTCCATTTTTAATTTATTTTTTAATTTTTAATTATTTTTTTATTTTACACAGATTTTATAATGTTTTTCATTTATTTTATAATTTTTCATTTATCTTTTCATTTTACATTGATTTTATGTTTTTCATTTATTCGATAATTTAGAATTTAATTTTAATTTAAAATTTATGTAAATCAAATACAGATATGTGATTTTTCAATCCATTATTTTCATTTATAAAGTCATGCATATGAACGGCTATGAAAGCCTTGATACAAGTTTGATAGAATACTCACAGAAGGCGTGAGGGCCACATAATTTTCAGAAAAAGTAGAACAGCTTTGAGTGACCAAAGCTGGAGTGTTAGAGGACCAAAATTATGGAATATGTTCAACATTACTTATGATTTCATTCCATTCATTTTGTTTAAAAAACATATAAAAGCAAGGTTTTGATCACTCGCAAGGTGGCCGCAGGGAACCAGGTGAGCTGCGAAAAAAAAGAAAAAACCTTCCATAACGGCAGCAGTTCCAGTGCTGGGAAGGAGTTCACCTTTACCTCCTGTCGCAGCCTCGGCTAGAAAGAAAATTGAGAAGAATGATGATTGTGTTTTGTGGTTATGAGGATGATGTGGTGATGATTGTGCTGTGGTATGAGTGTTGGTACTGTGGTGAAGATTGAATTTTGTATTGGTGAAGGCAGTGATTCTGTGGCGGTGATGGTCATGGTGGTGTGGGTGAGGTTGGATTATTGTGTTTGATTGGTTGTTATTTAAATTTATAAATATAAATATATTGGTAGGGGTATAAAACCGTTTTATTTAACAAATTTATTTAGTTGTAAAAATGTACCAACATCATTCTATTTTCATGGAAGTTTGATATAATCATCTTGTTGATTATTTGAATATGGATACTCAAGTCTTGACTGAATTATACTTGTCAGAAATTGAATAGTTGAATTTTAATTTATGTTGTTCGTCAAGCTCTAATTATGAGAATTTTACACTTTTCTAAAGAGTCTTTACTATTGAATAAATTTAAAAATTCAATAAGATCAATTTCGTAATAATTTTTTTCAAAATATGGTTCCATTTAGTAGAGTGATTCTACGTAATTAAATGTTTTATGGAAATCAATTTCGAAAGCAAAACCTGAATATAGTATAAACTCAGAGTCCGTATTCAATTGTTATTCCTATTTATATACATAAATAATTACCGAGTCCATCATAATCCCAAAAAAACCACTTTATTTAACTAAAAAATATTATCAAAATTTAGAAACATTATGCTAAATTGTTTAATAAAAAGTTTTAGCTTTATATTTTTGGTCAGAGCAATAAAAGTCATCAGCAAAATGTTTTACTAGTAATATTATAGAAGTCAAAAGATCTGCGTGGTTCTTAACTCTCTAAACTAAACTAATATGAAAAAAATCTTATTAATTTAAAGTATTTTCTTTTGCCTGTTAGCAACACCGTTTTATTACCATACAGCTATTTGAATGAAATTTTGGATGAATTGTGGATGTGAGATTGGATGAATGGTGGATGTGAGATTGGATGAATTGTGGATGTAGGTTGGATGAATGGTGGATGTGAAGTTGGATAGAGGTTGGATTAATAGTGAATGTGAGGATGGATGAAGGGTGGATGTGAGGTTGGATGAATGGTGAATATGAGGTGGGATGAATGGTGGATGTGATGCAGGTTAAATAATAAAAAACAACACAAATGGTGGCATGACACCTGTTTCAACAATTCATGACTTGCTAAATCAGTAAGAAAATTGCAAATTCATAAAAAAAAATAATTTAATTAGAAACACTTTGGAGGTCTTAAAAGAAACTAGAAATGATATTTTTGTGCTCAATACTTTAATGAGATTGTATTTTTGTCATATGTGAATTAATCATAAAACATATTAATTTCTTACTCATTAGTTATTATAATAGATTTATACTATATCTTTTGAAAATCTTTTTTTTATAAACTTTTTCTAAATATTATTTCTAAATCTTTCATTTGAAGCCCTTTAAAAAGTGTTATACCTATATCCTCTCAATTATTTCATTGAGAAGTGGGTGTGATTTAAAAAAACAATTCAACAATTTGTAAAAAAATTGTCTTTATATTTCTCATTTTCAACTAAAATTTAGTTAGTTACTGAAGAAAGTTATTTATTCAATTCAAATGATTCGATCTCATCTTATTTCGGATTTTAATGAAAGACATTTATAAACGGAAAACTCACCCCCAGAAATCATTCCTTGATATGGTAGTTGGCCAACTTGCTTCGACATAACGCTTTCTGGGATGAGATAATAATTTAAAATTCTTTTTAATGACTATTTTAAAACATGCAAAAAAATATTTCGATCTAATTTATTTAAATAATCCTTTAGTGCTTAGCAAAGCATTGATTGGTGTGATTTATAAGCAAATGTCAAATACTGAAGTAGGCAAATATATAATCCAGGGTATACCAGTAATGCCTCTATTCCGAAGATCGAATTCATATAAAAGTCGAGGAATAGAGTGAAATCACCGTTTTAAATTAAAAAAACTCAACTTTTGATGATATATAGGCCCTAAAATTACAATACCACGAAATTTTAAAAGTAATATTGCGATGAGAACAGCATGGCTTTGTTTCTGAGCGATAATATAATACATATATAAAATAAAATTGTATAAGTGACTAATAATTAGTCTTTTTGTATTAAAAAAAATGGTTAGTCTTAAACTTCAAGTTTTATAAATATTCATATCTTTTTTTATAAAAGTGTCAATTGCTAATACTTACTTTCAGTTACCACTGTCCTTACTCAGAACAGCCATCAACCACCCTATGGTATGGTTACTTTCTCATTTTATTTTGTACATACAATTCGATAATACTTTAAAACTCTATTCCAGTTGGTGGAGTTGAAGAATGGAGAGACCTACAATGGCCACTTGGTGAGCTGTGACAACTGGATGAACATCAACCTCAGAGAAGTTATCTGTACTTCCAGGGTTTGTTGCCATTCATATTTTCATCATTCCAATTAATATTTGTGAAAAAATCTTCTTTAAACTTTATACTATAAGAATAAGAACCTTTTTGCTATAAAATACAGTGTAGTAACAACAGTGATATTGATTTTTTTGCAGGATGGAGACAGGTTTTGGAGGATGCCCGAATGCTACATCAGAGGAAGCACCATCAAATATCTCAGAATTCCAGATGAAGTGGTCGACATGGTGAAAGAAGAGGTGGGTGCCAAGGTGGCATGGAGTGAAAATAATTATTGCATTCTTGCTTTGAAAAATATTTTCATTAACGAATCATTGACTCATTCATTCTTTCAGGTAAATCATAGATCAAGAGGCAGAGGAGATATGAGGTCTGGAAGGGGAAGAGGTGAGACTAATTTTGACTTTGGCACCTTGTTTCAATTATTATAATGCAAAATATATAATCCTATAAAATGCCAATATAAATATCTAAACATTTCTAGGAGTTTTTGGAAACAGGGGAGGAAGAGGAGATGGCAGAGGGGGTAGGGGAGGCAGTAAACCCAGGGGTAGAGGCAGAGGAAGTGACAATGCTTAGCAGTTTTTTATTTTTTATAACGTTTATTTAAATAAAAAAATCTTACTCTTTCAAAGTATTTGTAAATATTAATTAACTCATTCTTAAAATAGAAAAGTTTTCTATATAATATAATCATTATAATAAAAGGCCTATTTATAATGCGCCAAGGCACGCAACTGAGGCGCCACTCACACGAAATACCGCATAATATACACTATGTAGAGGGGTTCGAATTGGCGACCTTTCAATCAATCAAATCAATCAAATAGATTTCTATAGCGCCCTTTCTTCAAATTCAAGAGCGCTCGTAAATAAATTTGTTAAACAGATATGTCTTCAGATCCTTACGAAAAGTAAATAATGATTTAGAAGTAGTTAAATAAGGAGGTAATGAGTTCCAAATATATGGACCTGCATAATGGAAAGAACGTTTAGCAAAAGAATTATTAATGGAAGGGATGAAATAATGATTTTGAGTGGATGATCTTAAATTCCTTCTATGAGGGTGAGTTATTAATGATTTGAGGTATATTGGGGATACTGGGGAGTTTTGTAATTTAAACATAAAAACACAGATTTTAAATATAATCCTAAATTTGATGGGGAGCCAATGTAATAAGATGAGAGAGGGTGTAATGTGGTGATAAATAGGAGTACGGCTAACGACTCTAGCAGCATACTTAAATACTTTACTTAATGGTTTTAAAGTAGTTTCAGGTTAATTATAATAGAGTGAGTTACAATAGTCAATTCGAGATAAAACAAGTGCAGAGACTAACATCTTTAAAGAAGGGTCATCTAAGTAAGGTAATAATTGTCTGATACGTCTGAGATGAAAATAGCAAGATTTAGTGACTGATAGAATTTGGTTTGATAAGGTTAATTTTGAGTCGAAAATAAATCCTAAGCTACGAATATGATTAGATGGAACAATAGTATGAGTGGAGAAATTACATGGGCCATTAATTAGTTTACCATTTTTATCAAAAAATATAAGTTCAAACTTTAGTGGATTCAATTTTAGAGACATTGAGCTAGACCAGTTTTCAAAAGATAATAGACATGAAGATATAGACGACATAACAGTATTATATGATGATGTATCGAAGCTGACATATAACTGCGAATCGTCAGCATAGGATAGGGAGTTGAGAGAATGAGAGGAAATGATAGAAGATAATTCAGAGACGTATAGAATAAAGAACAAAGGACCAAGAATAGAACCTTGAGAAACACCATATGAGTAAGTAGATGGTGTAGAGTGATTTAAAGAAACATAAACAGATCTATTAGATAAATATGACTTAATCCATAAAAACGAAGAATCCTTAATATTGAACTTATTTTTTAGTAATAGTAGTAATAAGGAGTGGTCTACAGTGTCAAAAGCAGCCGAATAATCTAAACAAACAAGTACAGAACATTTTTTACTATCAAAGGCGTAAATAAGATCATTATAGAGTTTTAAGAGGGATGATTCACAGTTATGACCTAAACGAAAACCAGATTGTGAATAAGGTATAAGAGAGTTAGCATTTAAATATGAATAGATTTGTTGATAGACTACCTTTTCTATTATTTTAGATATGAATGTTAGATTGGAAATAGGTCTATAGTTAAAAATTTGAGTAGGGTCTAATGAATTATTTTTTAAAGTAGGTATGATAACAGAAGCTTTGTATAAAGTCGGAAATTTAGATGTAGAGAGAGACAGATTAACAATGAAAAGAATTATAGGGTAAAAAATATCAGACAATTCTTTAATCAAATAAGTTGGAATTATGTCAAGAGAACAGGTAGATGTAGACATGGAATTAATAATTAAGGACAGGTCAGGTAGAGAAATTGAAGAAAAACTGACAAAATTAAATTCACTATTGTTAATATAATTAATAGGGCTAGGAATAGAGGTATTATTGTTAAAATTAGACCTTATTGTAACTACTTTACTTGTTATGTAATTATGATAATCTTGAGAAGAGAAAGATGAAGGAGGTGGAAGGTTTTTATTTAATAATTTAGAAAGTGACTGCCAACGATTCTTCGAAGAAGAAGCGTTGACTATAGAAATTCTAAAATAATTACAGTGCTTAGAGAATAATATAGATTTGTATTGGTTAAGAGAAGACAAGTAAAGGTTATAATTAAAGGAAGAACTATGAGACCTAAACTTACGCTCGTGTCTACGTGCAACCCGTTTCAGAGTCGCACATTCACTGTCGAACCACGGAGACCGTTTCGACAGCAGACGACATGAGCGCAATTAAGTTGCAGGTCCAACGAATTTATAATCTAAGCTTCTATTAATAATATATAAGCTATGCATTGCATTATACATTATAGCAATAGTAAGTCCGTAAGCTAGGCTAGAAAAATTAATTTATCCTAATGAGTAATTCATCATTGACTAATAAAGGCGATGCATCAGCATTAGTCTCCATTTGTATCGATCCATCCATCATCGCTTCCAGGCCATTTTGTGAATGTTTGCCTACCAATTCTTGCTTATAATATCAGTAATCTACTTTGTGAATTTCTCACATTCTTTTCCACTTAGGTTATTAGTTACGTTCCATGTTTTCTAAAATTTATCTGAATAATGACGTTTAATGAACAAATCAATGTGATTAAAATGTTATTTATATACAGCTGTGTGGATGAATCGGTTTACTTTGGAAGGTGTACTCATAATTTATGCAAATGATCTTAACGATTGACATAGACAAATTTCCAATGTTTAAATAGCTGTATGGTAATAAAACGGTGTTGCTAACAGGCAAAAGAAAATACTTTAAATTAATAAGATTTTTTTCATATTAGTTTAGTTTAGAGAGTTAAGAACCACGCAGATCTTTTGACTTCTATAATATTACTAGTAAAACATTTTGCTGATGACTTTTATTGCTCTGACCAAAAATATAAAGCTAAAACTTTTTATTAAACAATTTAGCATAATATTTCTAAATTTTTATAATATTTTTTAGTTAAATAAAGTGGTTTCACCTATTTTTTGGGATTATGATGGACTCGGTAATTATTTATGTATATAAATAGGAATAACAATTGAATACGGACTCTGAGTTTATACTATATTCAGGTTTTGCTTTCGAAATTGATTTCCATAAAACATTTAATTACGTAGAATCACTCTACTAAATGGAACCATATTTTGAGAAAAATTATTACGAAATTGATCTTATTGAATTTTTAAATTTATTCAATAGTAAAGACTCTTTAGAAAAGTGTAAAATTCTCATAATTAGAGCTTGACGAACAACATAAATTAAAATTCAACTATTCAATTTCTGACAAGTATAATTCAGTCAAGACTTGAGTATCCATATTCAAATAATCAACAAGATGATTATATCAAACTTCCATGAAAATAGAATGATGTTGGTACATTTTTACAACTTTAAAATTAAAAGTGCTAATGGTTTAAGAATTGATTGCCATAGATTCCAAAAGCATTCATAGTCTATATTAGAAAATGAATAGTCATCAATGCATAGAGAAAAATCATCCCCCATCACTATCATCTTCTTAGCAGTCAAATAGCTGTTTTTTTCAGTCTGATCACCGATGACCACAACACAACAAAAAGAAAAACTGCAAGCACCCACTGGCTACCTACTTCACCAGGAAAATGAGCTCTGCATATGAAGGACAGACTGTCTTCAGAATAACTCTTCTACACATGACTCGAACTAAAAATTTAGAAGGACAAGAATCCTAAAACTTTTCAATTTATTCATTAAATTGATGTAGATTATATGAATATTCTCTAACTTCAAATCAGTTATTTGTCTCGCAATTTACTTTGAAGTTGTTATTGTAGTAGTAGTAGTAATAGTTTTTATAGTGCCTTTGTCCCTATATATTTTTCTTCATCTCCCCCTTTCTCTCTTTTCCCTCTGTCTCCAGATCACACCCACACTTCTCAGCACCACTTCTTCCATCCTCCGATCCTCTTCCTGGTATCCAAGGACCCCTTCCATCGGGTCCTGTTCTCCACGCTCCCTTCTCCTAACCGTCAGCCATTCTTCTCTTGTTAAATTATTTTACCGATCGATATTTATTTATCTTTAAATTTTTGGAACTTTTTTACTTCTGTTTTTTTAAAATGAATTTAAAGTGTTAAAAATGCTTACATTTTATATATCTTGAAGACTTTATTCAATAAAGTTTATGGAAAAACCTTTAATTTATTTTCTAAAAAAATATTATGCAAAATATATTACTAATTTTCTAAAAATATATATCAAGAAGAAATCAGTGGATAGAAATTGACATCATGACAATAATTGAATAATAAACTATTTAGCAGAGGCGGCGATCTGCGGAAAATCTTAGGGGGGTCCTCCACAGTGTTGGAATCAAAGAACCGGATCGACCAATACAGTAAAAGCTATACTATTTAATATTTTTTGCTTTAATGCAAATTATTTTTGCATAAACTATTAAATATTTGTATCACCAATCATTGAAAAAAAAGTTTGATACTCAATAAAAATACTTTTCTTTTGCCACTATGAGCGATTTGAAGAAAAACAATAGCGATTTTAGTACCTTTAATTATTTTTCATCTATATAAATTCAATTACAACTAGCCATCAGTGTTATTTTCGTAACGAAAACGAAAACGACAATTCTGAATAATCGTTCCATGAAAACGAAAATAAAAACTAAATTTATTTTCAAAACGAAAACTAAAATAAAAACTATAATTATTTCCAAAACGAAACTGAAATAAAAACTATAATAATTTTCAAAACGAAAATTAAATAAATTTCAAAGTATGTCATAATATGGAAATGTATATTTTATATAAAAATATATGTCTATGTTATAAACATTATCTTTGGGCTTTATGAAAGTAGCGCCATTTATAATACGTTATTTTATTACCGCTTCACTTTGTCAATTAAATTATCACTTATTTTATTCGTAAATTTGTTAGTACTCAATAATTTACGGACTCAATTCTTATAATATTTCAATTGACTGTTAATTTTTAAAACTTATTTGTTTTTAATATACAGTTCTATTTACTGTTTCATTTTATAATCAATTAATTTTGTTAGATATAAAAAAATAGTGTTCAAAGTTGTGAATTATTATAATTTTAAAACTAGAATGAAAATAAAAACTTTAATTATTTTCAAAACTGAAACGAAAATAAAAACTTTAATTATTTTCAAAACGAAAACGAAAATAAAAACTTTAATTATTTTCAAAACGAAAACGAAAAGAAAAACTATAATTAATTCCAAAACGAAACTAAAATAAAAACTGTAATTATTTTATGAAACGAAAATAACACTGCTAGCCATCAACCCATCAAATAAATGTTATAACATCTTTTTTTCAATTTATTTCTGAGTACAATAGTTTAAAAAATTACAAATAAATTTAAATTTGCCAAAGTTATAAACAAATATACATTGGGAGATTTTTTTGGCTCACGATTTTTTTAAGAATCTAAATATACACTGTGGGCCATTTAGATATCATAAAATACCCTCTCTGCCTGTCCTCCTGCCCTCTCTCCACAGCTCGTTTACTCCAATTTCCAAAAAGACTTCTTCGAATGTCTGACCGACTAGCAAATTCTTCTGCTAGTCTTTTCAAATCCAGACTGTCAAGTATTTCCTGATGTGCATGACAAACGGCCAGTGAATTCAAGCGAGGCTGTGTCATAGGTGCACGCAACCAAGTCTTAAGACGCCGCAAAGCACTAAAAGATCTTTCTGCAGTACATGACGTTATTGGACACACAAGCATCAATCTGACCAATATTTCAACCTAATGAAACAGATGTCTGACTTCCGTGATCATAGCTTGCATTTTTTTTTGCGTTTGTACTAAAGTTCATTCTGGTCTTTAAACATAGCTAACTGTGAACAAAAACCAGTTTCATTTAACTCACGATACTGCTTGCAAATATAATCGTTCACTTCACCAGTTAGCAACATTGTCTCCAGCTGCAAGTATGAACGCAAACCAGGAGAATCTCGATTTAACCTTTCTGTGTGACGAGCAGATTGATGAGTTTTAATTTGGCGGGAAAGACAAATGAATAACTTATGATTTGCACTGATCAAGAATACATCGAGGATTGCGAAGAAATGATTAAATGGCGAGAAGCCAGATTCGAAAACAGTAAAGCACTCAGAAAACAAACAGAAACGACCGTCTCAACAATCAAACGAATCAAATGAAATTATTAAATAATAAAACTCAACGAATCAAGCAGAAAGCATAGAACTCAAAACAATAATCTAATCAGAAAACAATCAAGGTTTAAAAACTTAAACACACCTCCATCACTACCTCCATCACTACCACTGGTCCTAGCACATCACTACCAGCTCCAAGGCAACGATACAACACATGCGAGCGACTTAAATCACCATATACGGCTGCTTTGATATATAAAAAATATTATTTTTTTTCCTATTATTAGTCTTATTATGGCGACTTTGATCACAATAACAATAACAATAATTATTATTATTGTTATTTTTGTTATTGATCTTATTATGACTACCTTGATTACAAATTGGTAAGATGATAGCTGTCGTGCAGTTATGTAAGTTTAAATTCGGCGCCAGATGTCGCTCTGAACTTCAATTATTTTAAAATCATTTTTAAAAACGTAAATTTGTACATGAGTTTGACATAATTCAGTCAGCAACGACTTTACAGTGTAATAGTAAAATGTTACAATGTAATATTAAACGTTACAATGCAACAGTAAAATGTTACAATGAAGTAGCAAAACATTACAATGTAATATTAGACGTTACAATATAAAAGTAGAACATTAAAATGTAATATTACGCATTAATTCAGTAGAGAGATCAGCACAGACTGCCAAACAACAATTGCATCTGCCAAACAACAATTGCATGCTCCATCTAAGGAATTCATGTCTGACTTTGACACTCTCTTAGAAAAATATCGAATGGTGGGAAACAACGCGTAGAATACTACTACTACTATTACTACTACTACTATTACTACTACTACTACTACTACTAAAACTACTACTACTACTACTAGTGCTACTACTACTATTACTACTACTTCTACTACTACTACTACTACTACTACTACTACCACTACTACTACTTCTACTACTAATACTTCTATTACTACTACTCCTACTTCCACTACTACTACTACTTCTACTACTACTACTACTACCACTACTACTACTACTTCTACTACTACTACTACTACTACTACTACTACTTCCACTACTACTTCTACTACTACTACTACTACTACCACTACTACTACTACTTCTACTACTACTACTACCACTACTACTACTACTACTACTACTACTACTACTTCTACTACTACTACTACTACTACTACTACTACTACTACTACTACTACTACTACTACTACTAATACTACTACTACTACTACTACTACTACTACTACTACTACTACTACTACTACTACTACTACTACTACTACTACTACTACTGCTCCTTGTGTAAAAATAGTGTAAGAATGGTGGTAGATGAAATGGTTTTACAATGTTAGCGTAGGCAGTAAAGGTTGTTTTGATGATGATGATGATGGTGATGATAATAATGATAAATAGATGCAGCAGTGATGATGATGATGATGACAGAGATACAGTTGTGTGGTCATAATGTGTATCTTGAAGCTGTGGAAGGATTTTGAAAGTGGAAGTTGATGGAAGGGGGCTGAGGAGGGACCCAGTGAGGTGTGGGAGGATGACATGAGGTTCAGGCGGTTGTGAGGCCTCTGACATCACCTCAACACATCACTACTAAGCCCTTCCAATTTTTACCAACACTCCCCCTGCCCCCACGCCCTAACTCTCCACCTCCCCACTCTGAGTCATTCATTAGGGTGGTAGATGGATGGATGGAGCATGATCGACTGGATGAGTGTCTCCCTCCTATTGGTGTTCTCGAATATCGCCCTGATCAGCTGAGACATTTGATTGGAAGAGAAATATAGGGCAAAGACTCCAAGACCTGAAGCCCACCTATCAGCGATCGCGGTTAGTGGTGACCTGAATACTGACCTCAGTTCTTTGAATTTCATCCAGCTGCTCACGTGGTTGTGGATGAGAAGTTGGAGAGAAGGATGGATGCTTGTGGTGTGGGTGGTTGTCGGGTGGATGGTTGATGGGTGGGTGGTTGATGGGTGGGTGGTTGTAGGGTGGGTGGTTGTGGTGTGGGTGGTTGTTGGGTGGGTGGTTGTTGGGTGGGTGGTTGATGGGTGGGTGGTTGTAGGGTGGGTGGTTGTGGTGTGGGTGGTTGTTGGGTGGGTGGTTGTTGGGTGGCTGGGTGTTGGGTGGATGGTTGTGGTGTGGGTCGTTGTGGTGTGGGTGGTTGTTGGATGGATGGTTGTGGTGTGGGTGGTTGTTGGGTGGATGGTTGTTGGGTGGATGGTTGTAGGATGGGTGGTTGTAGGGTGGGTGGTTGTAGAGTGGGTGGTTGAAGGGTGGGTAGTTGTAGGGTTGGTGGTTGTAGGGTGGGTAGTTGTAGGGTTGGTGGTTGTAGGGTGGGTGGTTGTAGAGTGGGTGGTTGAAGGGTGGGTAGTTGTAGGGTTGGTGGTTGTTTTCAGGTTATATGATATATCCGATCCTGAAACACTATCTTTTTGGACTCCTGTGGGAGTGGAGAGAAACTCAAAACAATAAATACCACCATCCAACCTCAGTACAATAAATACCACCATAAAACATCAGTGCAATAAATACCACCATACAACATCAGTACAATAAATACCACCATAAAACATCAGTGCAATAAATACCACCATACAACATCAGTACAATAAATACCACCATACAACATCAGTACAATAAATACCACCATCCAACCTCAGTACAATAAATACCACCATAAAACATCAGTGCAATAAATACCACCATACAACATCAGTACAATAAATACCACCATAAAACATCAGTGCAATAAATACCACCATACAACATCAGTACAATAAATACCACCATAAAACATCAATACAATAAATACCACCATACAACATCAGTACAATAAATACCACCATCCTACCTCAGTACAATAAATACCACCATCCAGCCTCAGTACAATAAATACCAGCATACAACATCAGTACAATAAATACCAGCATACAACATCAGTACAATAAATACCAGCATACAACATCAGTACAATAAATACCACCATACAACCTCAAAACCCACCTGCAGCCGTCTCAAAGAGGAGGCAGATGGCGCTGATAATGATGTCGCATACGCCTCCTATGACGTCACAATCTTCCTCCGCATACTCCACCACCACCATCAGCATCTCCCCCACCCTCGAAATCCACCCCTCCACCACCATGCCTGCAGGGAGGATGGGTGTGCAAGGGTGGGCGTGCAAGGAAGGGAGGGTGGGTGGGTGGGTGGGTGGGTGTGCAGGGGTGAGCGTGCAAGGGTTGAGCAAGAATTTCAGTAAGTCAATCAAGATGAGTAAATGAAACCCCTTGTAAAGAAATTGTCATGATGATGATGATGATCACAATGATTATGATAATGATTATGATCATGATATTGGTGATGATGATCATAAAAGATATGATGATGATGATCTTGATGGTGATGACCTCACCTAGAGACCTGTAGAACGCTTTCTCAGGCAAAACACCCCTCCACGCTCCGAGCACCTCCTTGGAGGTCAAATTGTGTCAGTGACTCATCTTACGGGTGCTTGCACAATCACATACATCGTTTGTGTGCACGCCCCTAACTATTTGCGTCGCTAGAATACAAGTTCTATTGGCATTATTTAACAAATTATAATTCTTGTTATTAGCATTATGAAAATATAAAAAATTATTATTGTTGTTAGTATTGTTAGTGGAATCATCATCAAGACCACCTTGTGCAGGTATCTGGTCACCTTCTCGACCATCCTGAAGCAGCTGCAACCTCCGTCGTCCGAGGCGCAAGAAAAGCCTGTGTTGTTGTTGTTGTTGTTGTTGAGGTTGTTGTTGTGGTTGTTGTTGTAGTTGTTGAGGTTGTTGTTGTTGTGGTTGTTGTGGTTGTTGTTGTTGTAGTTGTTGAGGTTGTTGTTGTGGTTGTTGTTGTTGTTGTTGAGGTTGTTGTTGAGGTTGTTGTTGTTGTGGTTGTTGTGGTTGTTGTTGTGGTTGTTGTAGTTGTTGTAGTTGTTGTTGTTGTTGTTGAGGTTGTAGTTGTTGTTGTTGTTGTTGAGGTTGTAGTTGTTGAGGTTGTTGTTGTTGTTGTTGTTGAGGTTGTTGTTGTTGTGGTTGTTGTTGTTGTTGTTGTTGTGGTTGTTGAGGTTGTTGTTGTTGTGGTTGTTGTTTTTTTTGTTGTTGTAGTTGTTGAGGTTGTTGAGGTTGTTGTTGTTGTGGTTGTTGTGGTTGTTGTTGTTCTTGTTGTTGTAGTTGTTGAGGTTGTTGTTGTTGTGGTTGTTGTTTTTGTTGTTGTTGTAGTTGTTGAGGTTGTTGTTGTTGTTGTGGTTGTTGTTGTTCTTGTTGTTGTAGTTGTTGAGGTTGTTGTTGTTGTTGTTGTGGTTGTTGTGGTTGTTGTTGTCGCTTTTAGTTCTTTGTTCCAATCCCGCATGACCGAACCATCCCGGTCTCATGCGGAGAAGGTAGGTGAACACCTCCCCCCCTCTCTCTCTCAGAGCCTCATCGCATTGATCGGTGTGGATGAGCTCCTCTCTCTCCTTTCTGCTGCTCTTGCAGTCTCAGAAGTGGTCTGGGTTGATCTCCACTTCACCACACAGCTCACAGGTGGCGTCTTCATTCAGGATGTTCCTTCGGTAAAACGCTGTGGCTGGACAGTGGCCGCTGCGTAGCTGGGCCAAAAGTGTCTCTGCTCGCCTACCGGTGCCATCTTCTCTTTTCAGTGGGGCACCGTAGATTCGTTTTCGTCTGGGATCCAACAGCTCAGGAAGTTTCATACTTCTTTTGAGGATACTCTTGATTGCCGACCATGTGACTGACTGTGGTTGCTCGCCTTGGCTTGCGGTGAGTGCGGCTTTGTCTGCCGCCTCGTTACCTTGAACACCAGTGTGTCTAGGAATCCACTGAACTGTCAACTCGTGGGTTCGGCTGGCTTTCATGAGATCCTCTTTTGTCCTACTGAGCTGCGGATCGTCGAATCTTGCTGCGTTTCGTAGGCTTTCGACGCTTCCTTTACTGTCGGTGAAGATGGTCGCTCTGCCTGGCTGGTGCTCAACGATCCACTTTGCTGCTAAGCTGATGGCTCGGAGTTCAGCATCATGGGCTGTACAGAGTACCCCTGCTGCTTCCAACCAGACGTCACTAACCACCTCACCCTCCATAACCACCACTGCACTTCCACCATTCTTGTTGTTGTCGCCTACAGACCCATCAGTGTAAATGACCACTCCCCCTTCCTGCTTACGTAGCATCATTGTTTTCTCAACATCAGCCTGGAGCACCTCTTTTGTAGACTTTTTGTTGGCTCCACCTGAGAGTTCACTGCACAGCTGAAGTGCAAGTGCCTCCTCCCATGGTTTAGGTCTGATGCGAGTGAGGGGTTCACGAATGGCCTCATTGTCTGTGATCTGGGCCAATGCACTTTTGGAGTCCTCTCGCCAGCCTTTGTTTCGCTTGTAGCGATTCGGAACATGCTTGTCCGCTGTCACACGTAGTGGATGGTGTTCATCCAGCCTCAGCGTTCTCTCATAGGCTCTCAAAGTCAGCATACAACCCTTAATCCTTGCCGGCACAATGTCCGCCTCCCGCCACACTGCTTCATCGGGGCATGTCCTGGTTAGCCCAGCAATGATTTTTGCAGCTCTCTTCTGTTCCCTTTCCAGAAGATCAAAGTTGGAAGCACTTATCCATGGCATCCAGCTGGCGGCAGCATACCAGAGTACTGACTCCACCGTAGCGTTGTAGACCTTCTTCAGTGTCGCAAATTCACATCCCCAGTCCTTACCAGTGAGTGCCGCGATCACCTTAGTCCTTTCACGCATAGATGCTGCCACCAATTGAACGTGCTTACCAAAATTGAGACCATTGTCGATTGTCACACCGAGAAACCTACAGTGGCTGCTGAAACGCAATTGCTTGTGACAAACCACTACCGAAGGGATGACTTTCCAGTCTTTATTGTAGCTGCTGAATACAATTCCCTCTGATTTGCCTGCGTTCAGTTCCACCTTGTTGGCTTTTGTCCAAGCTTCAACACTCTTGATCACAGACTGCACCCTGGATGCCGCTCATTGATCGTCCTGCTCGTGGCCCAGACTGCGATGTCATCTGCGTAGCCACTGATCTGCACTTCCGCAGTATCTTCCCTAAGCAGGTCACTGGTGTAGAGAAGGAAAAGGATCGGGGACAACACAGCTCCCTGTGGCAGGCCCTGTGTCATCTTTTTCCACTTGCTCTCACCGTCACCAAGACGAACCATTGCTTTGCGGTCTTCCAGGAAGCATTTGATCCATTCAAGCATCCTCAGAGGCATCTTGAGGTCGTTCAGCTTCATTAGCAGTCTTTCCCGCCATACACGGTCGTAGGCTTTGCTGCAATCAAGTAATGCTGCGACGGTTCTTTTTGTCGGAGTGGATTGGAAGCCATCGTAGATGTCCTGTGACAGGCGCATGCAGTGTTGCTCCGTTGATTTCAGACGTTGGAAACCAAGTTGCCACAGTTGTATGACGGAGTTTGCTTCCATCCAGTAACCCAACCTGTTGGCAAGCATTCTTTCCATGACCTTGCATAAGACTGAGGTGAGGCTTATGGGTCTATATGACTCCACGCAGTCTGCCGGCTTCTCTGTCTTTAGAAGCGGAATGATTACTGCTTTCTTCCACTTTCCTGGTACTGTTCCCTGTAGCCAGGACTCGTTGTAGATCTCTAGCAGGATGATGAGCATGTTTCGTGGCAGGTGGCTCAACATTGGTGGCTCGATCTTATCGTTACCACCCTTTTTGGTGTCGTCTTGTTGAGCGATCGCTGCTTGAAGCTCTGACATCGTTAGTCGTTGATCCATCTCTGTGGGCGCCTCTTGATTCTGTCTCTGCTTGATCTTCCGGGCATTTTCATTCCTGAACAGGCGTTCCTCCTTGTTGAGAACGAGTTTGCTGACATCTGCATATTGTTCTGCGAAGGCTGCTGCCTTTTGCTTGTCAGTAACTCGCATCACGCCCTTGAAGTTGAGCATCTCATTTTTGGCCTTCACCTCCCCATGCCCGTTCATTTTCCTGATGGAGGACCACAGCTTCCGTTGGTCGTCACCCTCTCTCAGTTTCTCAGCCCTCTCACGCCAGTATTTCTTCTTCTGCTCTGCAATCTCCTTCCTCCATTCGAGGTTGATACGCATGGTCTCCTCTGTGTTTCCACTGCGTATGGATTGCTGTCTCTGGCGTTCAAGTGCGTCGAGAGCAGGGCTCCAGAACGGTTTGTTGTGGTTGCTGGCTTTCTTCATCGGCACTGCATCTTTAGCGGCCTGAATGACTTGATTAGAGAACCAGCTTTCCTTCTTTACCAGCGTCAGACCTTCTGGCATGGTCTGTGCTTCAAGGATTTGTTGGAACTTTTCCCAGTCTGCCCGTTTCCATGCCCAGCTCAAACGGACTTCTTGCCGTTTTCGTTTATGAGCTTTGTCGACAATTGGAAAATGGTCTGAGCTTAACGCTCTTTTCACCTCCCACGTCATCTGGTGTGCCAAGTCGAGGCTGGCCAACGAGACATCAGGGGAACCAGTTGTGCCTGAAACTCTGCTGAGATGGGTGTGTTCTGACGGCTTGTTGAGGACCTGATAATCGTGTTCTGCGCACCATAACTCCACTTGTAACGCTTCTTCGTTGCTAGTTGGCGAGCGGGTTGGCTTAGATGGTAAGTCGTTAGACCTGCAACTTAAAGGTCGCCAGTTCAAATCCCTGTACAGCCAACCGTGAGCTATCATATACCTAGTGTATATGATGCGGTGTTTCACGACTTATGTCGTGTGAGTGGCGCTTCAGTTGCGTGCCCGGGCGCTATATAAAACTGATATTTTTTTAAATTTTTTTTTTAGTAGCGTTTGAATCCCAGCTGGGTGAGTGAATGTTGAGATCAGCGCAGATCAGGTGGTTCTTGTCAGGTTTCAGCTTCTCGGTGATCTCCTCCTCCCACCTGGTCTCATCCTGTGTGTTTCTCAGGGGAGGCTTGTAGAGATTTGTCAGTCGGATACATTCCTCGTTCTCCAGCCATACTTCCACCGTGATTTCTTCAATCAGGCTGTTGTGGCTCGTGCTGACTTTTTTGAAGCTGAGGTCTTCTTTCACGAGAGTGAGTAGTCCGCCTCCTCTTCGTTCTGCCGAGTTCCTCAAGTATGTCCTGTCTTGCCTCACCGTGCTGTAGCCCTTGAGACCCTCGAAACACGTGTGCTCATTGAGCTTTGACTCTTGCATCAGCACCACGTCGATCTTCTCCTTCTGCAGCCATCTCTCCAGCTCATACTGCTTCGGCGTAATCCCATCAGCATTCCACTGGCAGACTCTTATCCTTCTTCTTCCAACCATAGCACTGGTTTGCTTGGTATGGACAGTTTGCGTTGGTCTGTTAACGATTGCTGCAGCGGGTCGTTTTGCGTTTCGGCATCCTCGGCACGTCCAGAGGTCCCATGAGATTGTGGCCCAGGTGCTTCTTGCTTCTTCTGAACAGGCTTCTTTCTGATGGAACCATCGTGAGCAGCTCTTACAATGAGGCATCACTGCTGCTCATCTGATTCGGCCTCTACACTTGGCACATTGACTTCCCTTCCATTCCTCTGAGTTGGTTGGGTTTGGAGGGTCACCCTGCTCTTCTTCTTCTTCTTGTGGCGGGTTTAGTCTGCATGGTCGGCCGCATCGCCAGAGCTTGTTGTCGTCCTTCATGTAGGAGTCCATCCACGTCCTTGTCAACCCAGTGCACTTTTTGTGAAAGTTTTTCTGGCAGCCTCCGCATACCATTGGCATCGTGCCGCTGCGGATTGTTCCACTGCAGCTTCCACATTGAGGTCCTGGGTTGGGGTGAACATCACCGGCTCTTAGCATGAGATTAAGCCAGAAGACATACGCCGGTTTATGTCCTCTGGCCACGAAAAACCCATCTTTTTGTTGATGTTGTTTGTTGCGCTTTCTCCTTGAGAGAGGGGGGGAGAGGTGGCGCTTTTGAGGTCCTCTTCGTGCCCGAAGACAGCCAACGACGCCGCGTGAAGGCGGGACCATATAGCCGTTGTTGAGGTTGCTGTTGAGGTTGTTGTTGTTGTGGTTGTTGTGGTTGTTGTTGTTGTGGTTGTTGTAGTTGTTGTTGTTGTTGAGGTTGTTGTGGTTGTTGTTGTGGTTGTTGTTGTTGTAGTTGTTGTTGTGGTTGTTGTTGTTGATGTGGTTGTGGTTGTTGTTGAGGTTGTTGTTGTGGTTGTTGTTGTAGTTGTTGTTGTGGTTGTTGTAGTTGTTGAGGTTGTTGTTGAGGTTGTTGTTGTGGTTGTTGTTAAGGTTGTTGTTGTGTTTGTTTTTATGGTTTTGTTATTGTGTTGTGCTGGGATTGTTGTTTTAGTTTTAATGAAAGATTGTTGTTGTGTTGATGTGATGGATGGTTGTTGTGATGGATGGTTGTTGTGATGGATGGTTGTTGTGATGGATGGTTGTTGTGGTTAGGGTGATGGATGGTTAGTGTGGTTGTATTATTTGTGCCATTTGTCGTCATGGTGATTTTAGTTGTGGTGTTACGTCATGAAAGGTTCACGAAGTGACGCACCTCGTTTGTTGAAGGTGTGCATGAGTGAGTGGATGTGTTGCACGTGTGATTGAATGTTCCGTTGCAGAGTGTTGTTAGCTCTGCTGCGCAACATTGCAACAAGGCCGTTGACCACCTCAACATGTTGTTGTGCTGTGTCGTATTCTTTGTTGTAGTTGTTGCGTAAGTCTTTATTTTTGATAAAACTGATAACATGGCTCTCACTCTTTTCATTTTTACATCTTTTATTACTGTTATTATTATTATAACTGTTATTATTGTTATTATTATGATTGTTACTCTTCTTATTGAGGATGGTGAGGTGCATGAGGTGGGCGATACGCTTGAGATGCTGAGCCAGGAAGAGGCAGTCGTTGAAGTGTAGGGCTGTTGCAAGGGGTGGTGGTGGGTGTTGGTCGTCATGATGATGATGACGATGAGGAAGATGATGATGAGGACGGTGATCTTGACTATGATGATTATGATGATGATGATAGTGGATGGATGGAAGGTGGATGGATGATGGTGGATGGAGGAAGGTGGATGGATGATGGTGGATGGATGATGGTGGATGGATGATGGTGGATGGAGGAAGGTGGATGGAGGAAGGTGGATGGATGATGGTGGATGGAGGAAGGTGGATGGATGATGGTGGATGGAGGAAGGTGGATGGATGATGGTGGATGGAGGAAGGTGGATGGATGATGGTGGATGGAGGAAGGTGGATGGATGATGGTGGATGGAGGAAGGTGGATGGATGATGGTGGATGGATGATGGTGGATGGATGATGGTGGATGGATGGAGGTGGACGGTGGATGGATGATGGTGGATGGATGGAGATGGATGGATGATGGTGGATGGATGATGGTGGATGGATGATGGTGGATGGAGGAAGGTGGATGGATGATGGTGGATGGATGATGGTGGATGGTTGAGATCGTAAATGGTAAACAATTGTGGCAGTTAGAAAGCAAAGACACCTGCTTGGAAGGATGAGTGGTGGATGGGAGGATGACTTCCTGTTATTTCTCCCGCACGTGACCTCTTAAAAGCCGCTTCATCCTCCTCCTCCTCCTCCTCACCATCACCCCCACAATCATCATCACTCCACTCCTCACTACCCTCCTCACTACCCTCCTCACTACAACTCTCATCATCATCATCATCAACAAAACCCTCAACGACATAGTGGTAGCAGCGTCTAGCAAGCACAGCGAGAGGCCTGCACAAGAAGGCTGCTACGAGGTGGTGGCTGCACCTGCCACTTGTCTCATGCAGCAGGAAGTACAAGAGGTGCACAAGTCTGCTCGTCTCACAGCTGTTCAGTGTGGGGGGGGGGGGTGCAGTGTGGAATGGTATCGTCATCATCATTGCCAATTTAATTGCTTTATTAACATAATCATCATCATCATCGTCCTCATCATCATCATTATGAGCATCATCATCATGACAACCTGACAAGGCACGCAGGAACGTCCAGACGCTTCTTCTTTTCACACTCATCCAGGAATGCACCAACCTTCCATCCATCATCCACTACCCCTCCATCCTCTACCTTTCTTTTTTCACCCACTCCCCCTCCACCATTCACTATCTCTTTTTTTTCAGCATCACAATCATCATCATCACCATCACCATAGGAACCAAGAGGATGCTTTGACGATACTTGAATACAATGCTGATGATGAAGATGAAGTTGGCGGTGATGATGATGATGATTGTGGTGATGATGATGATGTTTCAAAATCTTCCTTACTGCCTTTAAATACTGATTGTGCCTGTTGTTAATGGCGGTGCAAATGGATGGATGGATGGAACGAAGGATGGATGGGTGGGAGTGGTGGATGAATGAAAGAGAGATCAGCTGGTTTTGGAAGTTGGTGAGGGTGTCAAAAAGGTCATTGGAGAGATGCCATGACCTAGAAAAAGTATTTGACCTTGAGGTCAAGTCTCTTAATACCTCGTGAATGGTGCATGGATGGGTGGATGGATGAGTAGATGGATGGGTGGATGGATGTGTGGATGGATGAGTAGATGGATGGGTGGATGGATGTGTGGATGGATGTGTGGAAAAATGGGTGGATGGATGGGTGGATAGATGGATGGATGGATGGGTGGATGGATGTGTGGATGGATGGGTGGATGGATGGGTGGATAGATGGATGGATGGATGGGTGGATGGATGTGTGGATGGATGGGTGGATGGATGTGTAGATGGATGGGTGGATGGATGGGTGGATGGATGGGTGGATGGATGTGTAGATGGATGGGTGGATGGATGGGTGGATGGATGAGAGGGAGATTGGATGTGATGCAGATAAGGCACGGCAGAGAGAGTGCAGAGCATTTCAAACAATCTTGGAACCACGATTTCCCCCACTCGTTTAAGAAGTGATGATGATGATGATGAAGACGATGGTAATGATGATGATGGTGATGAAGACGATGGTGATGATGAAGGTTGTAGGTCAAAGTTGAAGGCACACCACAATAACCTCATTGACTGTTCCACTTTTAGAATCAATTCAAAAGGAGATGATGATGATGATGATGATGATGACGGTGATGATGATGACGACGGTGATGATGATGATGACGACGGTAAAGAGGTTACTGACGTCATCACCTCTTCGTGCTCACAAATTGTGCTTATTCTCACGTCATGCACCAGTCTTGAGCGGAGATTGTTGTTGTTGTTGTTAATGTTGTTGATGTTGTTGTTGTTGTTGTTGATGTTGTTGTTGTTGTTGACGTTGTTGACGTAGACCTCAATGGAGCAATGGTTGTTGTTGTTGTGCTTGAAGCCAACACTCAGGCCGTTAGATAAGATCAAGTGACAGAACTTGTTGCAGAAAGTGCTGTGGGTCGTGATGATGATGACGATGATGATGATGATGATGATGATAATGTTAAAAAAGTGGTGGTAAAGATGATGATGTTAAAATAGTGGTTGCAATGATGATGATGATGATGATGATGTTTAAACAGTAAGAATGATGATGAAATAGTGATGAATAAATAGTGGTGATGATGATGATGAAATAGTGATGAAGAAATAGTGATGGTGGTGATAATGATGATGTTGAAATAGTGATTATGAAGACGTAAGTGATAATGGCGCCAAAAACTAAATTTTTAAAACAAAGAGCAAAAAATAAGAGACTTGATTTTCTCATGGAGGAGGTCAAAGGTCAAGAGCGCTTCGCAAAGGTCAACGAAGAGAGGTCGTTTGTGCAGGGCGTGGGAGAGGTTGAGGGTGATGGTGGAGAGAGGAGGGTTGGGAGAGAACTCCTTGAGGTCTGTATGTGTGTGTGTGGGGGAGGGGGAGTGTGTGTGTGTGTGTGTGCGTGTGTGTGTGTGTGGGGGAGGAGTGTGTGTGCTTGTGTGTGTGTAAGCGTAACGGATCTAGTAGTTAAAATGCGTTTGTGTGTTGTTTTTAATAAGTTTGTGTTGTGTTGGAAGACAAAATTTAACGTGTTTGAGTTCAAAACGCATAGACATCACTACACACCACGTGACTTGCGAGGAGTGGTTCTGATTGGTTGTGGAGGGGGCACGTGCCACTGAATGAGACTGTCCCATTGGTTGTTCAAGCTGTAGTACAAAATCTCCCTCAAAACACATGTCTCCGTTTGGAGGGAGAGTTTTAACTGGGTGTTGGTGGTGGTGGTTGTGAAAAAGGTGGTGGAGGTTGTGAAAGAAGTGGTGGTGGAAGAGGTTGTGGAGATGATGGTGGAGGTGGTTATGATAGAAGTAGTGATGGCAGAATGGTGATGGTAGTAGTGGTGGTGGTGATGGTAGAGTGGTGATGGTAGAGTGGTAGTGGTAGTAGTGGTAGTAGTGATGGTAGAATGGCAGTAGTGATGGTAGAGTGGTAGTGGTGATGGTAGAGTGGTAGTGGTGATGGTAGTAGTGGTGGTGGTGATGGTAGAGTGGTGATGGTAGAGTGGTAGTGGTAGTAGTGGTAGTAGTGATGGTAGAATGGCAGTAGTGATGGTAGAGTGGTGGTGGTGATGGTAGAATGGTAGTGGTGATGGTAGAGTGGTAGTAGTGATGATAGAGTGGTAGTGGTGATGGTAGAGTGGTAGTGGTGATGGTAGAGTGGTAGTGATGATGGTAGAGTGGTAGTGATGATGGTAGAGTGGTAGTGGTGATGGTAGAGTGGTAGTGATGATGGTAGAGTGGTGGTGGTGATGATAGAGTGGTGGTGGTGATGGTAGAGTGGTGGTGGTGATGGTAGAGTGGTAGTGATGATGGTAGAGTGGTAGTGGTGATGGTAGAGTGGTAGTGATGATGGTAGAGTGGTAGTGATGATGGTAGAGTGGTAGTGGTGATGGTAGAGTGGTGGTGGTGATGGTAGAGTGGTAGTAGTGATGATAGAGTGGTAGTGGTGATGGTAGAGTGGTGGTGGTGATGGTAGAGTGGTAGTGATGATGGTAGAGTGGTAGTGATGATGGTAGAGTGGTAGTGGTGATGGTAGAGTGGTAGTAGTGATGATAGAGTGGTAGTGGTGATGGTAGAGTGGTGGTGGTGATGGTAGAGTGGTAGTGGTGATGGTAGAGTGGTAGTGGTGATGATAGAGTGGTAGTGGTGATGGTAGAGTGGTAGTGGTGATGGTAGAGTGGTTGTAGTGATGGTAGAGTGGTAGTGGTGATGGTAGAGTGGTAGTAGTGATGATAGAGTGGTAGTGGTGATGGTAGAGTGGTGGTGGTGATGGTAGAGTGGTAGTGGTGATGGTAGAGTGGTAGTAGTGATGATAGAGTGGTAGTGGTGATGGTAGAGTGGTAGTGGTGATGGTAGAGTGGTAGTGGTGATGGTAGAGTGGTAGTAGTGATGATAGAGTGGTAGTGGTGATGGTAGAGTGGTAGTGGTGATGGTAGAGTGGTAGTGGTGATGGTAGAGTGGTAGTAGTGATGATAGAGTGGTAGTGGTGATGGTAGAGTGGTGGTGGTGATGGTAGAGTGGTAGTGGTGATGGTAGAGTGGTAGTAGTGATGATAGAGTGGTAGTGGTGATGGTAGAGTGGTAGTGGTGATGGTAGAGTGGTAGTGATGATGGTAGAGTGGTAGTGATGATGGTAGAGTGGTAGTGGTGATGGTAGAGTGGTGGGTGTGATGGTAGAGTGGTAGTGGTGATGGTAGAATGGTAGTGGTGATGGTAGTAGTGGTAGTGATGATGGTAGAGTGGTGGTGGTGATGGTAGAGTGGTAGTGGTGATGGTAGAGTGGTAGTGGTGATGGTAGAGTGGTAGTGGTGATGGTAGTAGTGGTAGTGATGATGGTAGAGTGGTGGTGGTGATGGTAGAGTGGTGGTGGTGATGGTAGAGTGGTAGTGGTGATGGTAGAGTGGTAGTGATGATGGTAGAGTGGTAGTAGTGATGATAGAGTGGTAGTGGTGATGGTAGAGTGGTAGTGATGATGATAGAGTGGTAGTAGTGATGATAGAGTGGTAGTGGTGATGGTAGAGTGGTAGTGGTGATGGTAGAGTGGTAGTGATGATGGTAGAGTGGTAGTAGTGATGATAGAGTGGTAGTGGTGATGGTAGAGTGGTAGTAGTGATGATAGAGTGGTAGTGGTGATGGTAGAGTGGTAGTGGTGATGGTAGAGTGGTAGTGGTGATGGTAGAGTGGTAGTGGTGATGGTAGAGTGGTAGTGGTGATGGTAGAGTGGTAGTGGTGATGGTAGAGTGGTAGTGGTGATGGTAGAGTGGTAGTGGTGATGATAGAGTGGTAGTGGTGATGGTAGAGTGGTAGTGATGATGGTAGAGTGGTAGTGGTGATGGTAGTAGTGGTAGTGGTGATGGTAGAGTGGTGGTTGTTGAAATACTCTTGAGGCTACAATGGTTTAAAGAATAATTGAATGGATAAAAAATTAAACATAAAAAAACAATGATAACAACTGTAAATGTAGATTCTAATATGGAAAACAACCTCACTTCTCCTCCCACTTTACCTCATCCCCACCCTCACCTCATCCCCACCCTCACCTCCTCCCCACCCTCACCTCCTCCCCACCCTCACCTCCTCCCCACCCTCACCTCATCCCCACCCTCACCTCCTTCCCACCCTCACCTCATCCCCACCCTCACCTCCTCCCCACCCTCACCTCCTCCCCACCCTCACCTCATCCCCATCCTCACCTCCTCCCCACCCTCACCTCCTCCCCACCCTCACCTCATCCCCACCCTCACCTCCTCCCCACCCTCACCTCCTCCACACCCTCACCTCCTCCCCACCCTCACCTCCTCCCCACCCTCACCTCATCCCCACCCTCACCTCCTCCCCACCCTCACCTCATCCCCACCCTCACCTCATCCCCACCCTCACCTCCTCCCCACCCTCACCTCCTCCCCACCCTCACCTCCTCCCCACCCTCACCTCCTCCCCACCCTCACCTCATCCCCACCCTCACCTCCTCCCCACCCTCACCTCATCCCCACCCTCACCTCCTCCCCACCCTCACCTCCTCCCCACCCTCACCTCCCCCCCACCCTCACCTCCTCCCCACCCTCACCTCCTCCCCACCCTCACCTCCTCCCCACCCTCACCTCCTCCCCACCCTCACCTCATCCCCACCCTCACCTCCTCCCCACCCTCACCTCATCCCCACCCTCACCTCCTCCCCACCCTCACCTCCTCCCCACCCTCACCTCCTCCCCACCCTCACCTCCCCCCCACCCTCACCTCCTCCCCACCCTCACCTCCTCCCCACCCTCACCTCCTCCCCACCCTCACCTCCTCCCCACCCTCACCTCCTCCTTGCCAATATCAGAAACGAGTTGTTTGGCACGCGAAGACAAGTCAGCCAACCTCACGTACTTAAGGGCAGCCTGCGCGTAAGACTGTTGCTTCAAGAGGCGGTGTGTGTGTGCGTGTGCGTGCATGTAGTCGACTAGTGTCTCGGCGGCTGATGTCGTTGAAAGCACTGTTCGGAGCGCTTCGTAATGATTGTTGTTGTTGTTGTTGTTGTTGATGTTGTTGTTGATGTTGTTACTGTTGTTGATGTTGTTGCTGTTGTTGTTGATGGTGGTGTTGTTGTTGTTGTTGATGTTGTTGTTGGTCATGTGAGAATTGGTCTCGCCTTCATCCTCAACATTACTGTAGTCTATTTCATCAACATCAGCAGCACCATCATCACGATCATCATCCTCATCATGATCATGATGATCATGATCATCCTCATCCTGATCATCATCATCATCGAGAGGATTGAAAAGAGTATGCACAGGCGAGTCAGTGAGTGAGAAAGCCTGTTTCAAGTTCATGAGTAAGTGATTATGAATACTACTACTACTACCTCTACTACTACTTTTACTACTACTATTACTACTACTACTACTACTACTACTCTTATTACTAATATTATGATAACTACTACTACTACTAATACTACTACTACTTATTTTCTTTTTCGTACGGTCTGAATTATTCACAGCCTGACAGACGCAGGCCATGTTACAATGGTTCTGAGAACCATGGTTCTTATGCGCCAGAGACGCCACTCCAAGCGACGTACACATCTCTCAATGTATACGTCGCAAACACCGCATCATATACACTAGGTATATGATAGTTCACGGTTGCTTGTCAGGGATTCGAACTGGCGACCTTTAGGTTGCAAGTCCGACTTCTACCATCTAAGCCATCCCCACTCCCCGCTAGTATTACTACTACTACTACTACTCCTACTAATACTATTACTACTACTACTACTACTCCTACTACTACTACTACTACTACTACTACTACTACTACTACTACTCCTACTACTACTACTCCTACTACTACTACTACTATTACTACTACTACTACTACTACTACTACTCCTACTACTACTACTACTACTACTACTACTACTACTACTACTATTACTACTATTACTACTACAATTACTACCTCTTGTACTTCTTCAGCTTCACTCCTCATCTCCAACAACTTGCTTCTCAGCATCAACAACGTTCGATTGAAGAGATCATTACTACAACCCTCCTCCCCGCCATCATCTTCTTTATCCTCAGCATCATTACCACTTCTACCATCATCATTACCACTTCTACCTACATCATTACCACTTCTACCATCATCATTACCACTTCTACCTACATCAACACCATTAGTCGCCAACACCTTCCGCAGTCTCACAGCCACACCACAGCCACCACCGGTGCCTCTGTTGCTCAACACACGCTGGAAAAGGTATTGTAGTAGTCTCATCACTGATGCCAACCTGCCCTCCAAGACAGCCACTCGCGTCTGCGAGCTGCTGCTGTGGTTGTTGTGGTAGCTGTTGCCTGAGATGCTGTAGCTGTGGTGGTGTGGTGTGGTTGTGTGTAGTTGTGTGGTGGTGTGATGTGGTTGTGTAGTTGTGTGGTGGTGTGGTTTGGTTGTGTAGTTGTGTGGTGGTGTGATGTGGTTGTGTGTAGTTGTGTGGTGGTGTGATGTGGTTGTGTAGTTGTGTGGTGGTGTGATGTGGTTGTGTGTAGTTATGTGGTGGTGTGATGTGGTTGTGTAGTTGTGTGGTGGTGTGGTTTGGTTGTGTAGTTGTGTGGTGGTGTGGTGCGGTTGAGTGTAGTTGTGTGGTGGTGTGGTGCAGTTGTGTGTGGTTGTGTAGTTGTGTGGTGGTGTGGTGCGGTTGTGTAGTTGTGTGGTGGTGTGGTTTGGTTGTGTAGTTGTGTGGTTCGGGTAGTTGTGTAATGCATTATATTATATGATCTGGAAAAACAACGATTTTTAAATGTAGGATGGGGTGGGTTGTTAAGTGATGATGATAATGATGGTGTGAGGTGGTGATGATAGTCGTAACATTAGTAACCTAAACCCCACCCACATTGAAAAGTCCTCCTCGACAGAAAAGTTGATTGGTGGACTGTGATTGGATGAAAGTGGGTCAAAGTTCAAACGAAGACTTTGAAGGTCATTCGAGAAAAGGTCATCATCGTAGAAGGTTGTGTTGAGTGTTGCTGTGTTGTTGATGTCGTTGTTGCGGTGTTGTTGCTTCTTTTTAGGCCATGTTGAATGAGATTTGACGTTGTTGTTGTTGTTGAAGTTGTGGTCGGGTGTAATGTAGTTGTTGTAGTATTGTCGGCGTTGGTGTTTGAGAGAAGAAGGAAAAGTGGAGTGCGATGGTGATTTGAAATCTGAAGTAGTATTTGTCGATTGGGACTGTCTCGATAGGCCCTTCCATCCATCCAAACTCATCCTCCTCTCCTTCCTTTTTTCCATCCTCATCCGTCCATCCTCATCCACGTGACGAGGCCATGAGAGGCTGGCTGAGATCAGTGATGACGTAGATGTCGATTCTTTGAGGTCATGATGATGATCATCGACATCATCGTCGTTGTCGTCTTCTTCATCACCATCATCATCATGGAAGGGATTTGAGGGATTGATGGATCGACGCATGCGAATGATGTTCTCCTCCAGTAGTTGCTTCATTCCATCCATCTCCTCCTTCCACAACCCCCTCTCCTCTCCCCTCACTCTCTCCAGCTCACTCTAGATGTTGATTTCGTTGACTTTGAGATTTGCATGCAAAAGACACTCATCCTCCTCCCACTCACCCTTCTCCCACTCATCCTCCTCTCACTCATCCTCCTCCCACTCATCCTCCTCCCACTCACCCTTCTCCCACTCATCCTCTTCCCACTCATCCTCCTCCCACTCATCCTCCTCCCACTCACCCTCCTCCCACTCATCCTCCTCCCACTCACCCTCCTCCCACTCATCCTCCTCTCACTCATCCTCCTCCCACTCATCCTCCTCCCACTCATCCTCCTCTCACTCATCCTCCTCCCACTCATCCTCCTCCCACTCATCCTCTTCCCACTCATCCTCCTCTCACTCATCCTCCTCCCACTCATCCTCTTCCCACTCATCCTCCTCTCACTCATCCTCCTCCCACTCACCCTCCTCCCACTCATCCTCTTCCCACTCATCCTCCTCCCACTCACCCTCCTCCCACTCATCCTCCTCTCACTCATCCTCCTCCCACTCACCCTCCTCCCACTCATCCTCCTCCCACTCATCCTCCTCCCACTCACCCTCCTCCCACTCACCCTCCTCTCTCCAAACATCAGCATCTCTCTCCTCCTCATCTCTTCCTGATGCCTCTTCTCTTTCTCCAACTCCTCCCACCCCTCCCTCTGCCTCTCTCTCTCCATCAGCAACATCTCCACCTCCACCTCCGATAACGTCGTCTTTTAGAAAAAGAAAAACATATTTTTGATTTTGTATTATTGCTATTATTATTATAATTGTTATTATAATTGTAATTGTAATTTTAATTATTATTATTATTATTATTATTAATCTTTAATCTTGTGTAATATCGTTATCATGCAAACAAAACCTTAATGTTTGGCAGATGGGTCAAACTGCGGCATAATCTGCCCCTGCCTTCCCTCTCCCCGTTGTTGTTGTGTAAAATGTTGTTGTTGTTGTTGTTGCAGACTTGATCGTCGTTGTAGCTGTTGTTTGCATTGTGTTTGTTGCTGCTGTTGTTCCTGAGAGTCCTTGGCAGCGTCAGAGACTGCTTGCTGTGGCCCAAGTGTCTAGTGCAAGGCTGTAGAAAAGGATAATAATAAGAATAATAAATATGAGTATAACAAACTAAATAATACAAATCAAGAATAATAATAATAATAGGAATAGAGATAAATACAATAATATGAACAATAATAAGCACCTTGCAATCACCATCAGGAGCATAGTCTTCACCGAAACTCAAGCCAGATTTTCTGCGGAAAGCAACATGAACGTCAGGGCAGTCAGACATCAGACATCCCCTCATACCTCTAACTACAACGAGGTCATCATCTACCACCCTTTTGCCAACATGACGAGTTTATTCGTAGAAACGTACGACCCAGACGGCTTACAGAGCACTTAGGCTGTACAATTCTCGCTTATGGCTTGCATTGGTTGCACTCGATGCTAGGACCAAAGCGAGAGTCGTTACACACTAGCCTACCCGTTCTTAATTATCACTATGATCGATTAATTATAAAATAAATAATTATTGTGGATGTGTTTAAAGGTACCTCATGTAATCGTATCTGGAGTTCTCCATGGAGTCAAGGGGGCTGTGGTAGTGGTGGTGTGGTAGTGGTGTGGTAGTCACGGTGTGGTAGAGGTGTGGTCGTGGCGGTGTGGTAGTGGTGTGGTCGTGGCGGTGTGGTAGTGGTGTGGTAGTAGTGGGAGTGATGGTGTGGTTGTGGTGCTGATAGTGGCGGTGTGGTAGTAGTAGTGGTAGTGATGGTGTAGTAGTGGGAGTGATGGTGTGGTTGTGGTGTGGTAGTAGTAGTGGTGGTGTGGTAGTCACGGTGTGGTAGAGGTGTGGTCGTGGCGGTGTGGTAGTAGTGTGGTCGTGGCGGTGTGGTAGTGGTGGTGTAGTAGTGGGAGTGATGGTGTGGTTGTGGTGCTGATAGTGGTGGTGTGGTAGTAGTAGTGGTAGTGATGGTGTGGTGGTGGTGGTGGTAGTGGTAGTGTGGTAGAGGTGGTGATGTGGTAGAGGTGGAAATTTGATAAATGAGATGATGTCTATCAACAAAGAAATATAGTGCAATAATTGATGAGTGATGATGATGATGATGATGATGATGATGATGATGATGGAGTTATAAGGAAGCATTAACTTGCAGTCTTGCTTGAGCATGGACACTCTGTGCAAGTGGTGAATGGGGCAGTGGACATCAAGCTAAAAGTGGAGCCTTCAATCCGTCACCTATCAAATATTACCACTACCTTCCCTCTTCCACCCACTCAACCACTCGTCCACTCAACCACTCACTCAATCACCCTCCTCCACTCAACCACCCTCCTCCACTCAACCACCTTCCTCCACTCAACCACCTTCCCTCCACCTCCACTCACTCAATGGCGCTGTCAGTCATGGAGGACATCGACCAACTCTCCCTCATGTCACTCCACGCACTCAGCATGCCCCTCTCAGAGTCCTGTTTCAAGTTGGTTGGGTGGTTGGTTGGTTGGTTGGGTGGTTGGTTGAGTGGTTGGTAGTGGTTGGTGTAGTAGAGATGGTGGTTGTTGGTGGTGGTTGTGTGGTTAATGGTGACTGTGTGGTTAGTGATGGTTGTGTTGTTAGAGTAGCTGGAGGTGGTAGTGGTGGTGGTCGAAATGGTGGTTAATGGTGGTAGAGGTGGTTGGTGGTGGTAGTGTGGTAAGGGGTGGTTGGAAGCGTTCAGTGGTGGTGGTTATAGGAGAGTGCTTTTGAGATTATCTAAAAAAGTGATAACTATTATCTTCTCCCAACACAACCATCATCATCCTCATCATCCTCATCATCCTTAACATCACCATCATCACTCTCACATCCACCCCAACCAGCCAAAGCAACCACACCCACCTCAAGCAAACCACTGCGCATGACAGCGGCCTCCAAGGGGTCGTTGAAGCGAAACAAGTGGCTCCTACCCAGCTGCACCATACAGCCCTGTCGCAGCGGCGTGTTGCTGGCCACTTGTACCGCGTCTACGAGGCAGCTGCTACCGCTGATCGGAGTCAGTGAGCATCTGAGTGGTGTGGTTGAGTCGTGATGGTGGCATGGATTAGTGGAGTTGTGTAGTCGAGTGGTGTGGTTGTGTGGAATGATTGTGTGGAGTGGTTGTGTGGAGTGGTTGTGTGGAGTGGTTGTGTGGAGTGGTTGTGTGGAGTGGTTGTGTGGAGTGGTTGTGTGGATTGGTTGTGTGGAGTGGTTGTGTGGAGTGGTTGTGTGGAGTGGTTGTGTGGAGTGGTTGTGTGGAGTGGTTGTGTGGAGTGGTTGTGTGGATTGGTTGTGTGGATTGGTTGTGTGGAGTGGTTGTGTGGAGTGGTTGTGTGGAGTGGTTGTGTGGATTGGTTGTGTGGAGTGGTTGTGTGGAGTGGTTGTGTGGAGTGGTTGTGTGGAGTGGTTGTGTGGATTGGTTGTGTGGAGTGGTTGTGTGGAGTGGTTGTGTGGAGTGGTTGTGTGGAGTGGTTGTGTGGAGTGGTTGTGTGGAGTGGTTGTGTGGAGTGGTTGTGTGGATTGGTTGTGTGGAGTGGTTGTGTGGAGTGGTTGTGTGGAGTGGTTGTGTGGAGTGGTTGTGTGGAGTGGTTGTGTGGAGTGGTTGTGTGGAGTGGTTGTGTGGAGTGGTTGTGTGGAGTGGTTGTGTGGAGTGGTTGTGTGGAGTGGTTGTGTGGAGTGGTTGTGTGGAGTGGTTGTGTGGAGTGGTTGTGTGGAGTGGTTGTGTGGAGTGGTTGTGTGGAGTGGTTGTGTGGAGTGGTTGTGTGGAGTGGTTGTGTGGAGTGGTTGTGTGGAGTGGTTGTGTGGAGTGGTTGTGTGGAGTGGTTGTGTGGAGTGGTTGTGTGGAGTGGTTGTGTGGAGTGGTTGTGTGGAGTGGTTGTGTGGAGTGGTTGTGTGGAGTGGTTGTGTGGAGTGGTTGTGTGGAGTGGTTGTGTGGAGTGGTTGTGTGGAGTGGTTGTGTGGAGTGGTTGTGTGGAGTGGTTGTGTGGAGTGGTTGTGTGGAGTGGTTGTGTGGAGGGGAGTGGTGTGAGGAAGTAGTGGTTGTGTGGAGAGGAGTGGTGTGAGGAAGTAGTGGTTGTGTGGAGGGGAGTGGTGTGAGGAAGTAGTGGTTGTGTGGAGGGGAGTGGTGTGAGGAAGTAGTGGTTGTGTGGAGTGGTTGTGTGGAGTGGTTGTGTGGAGTGGTTGTGTGGAGTGGTTGTGTGGAGTGGTTGTGTGGAGTGGTTGTGTGGAGTGGTTGTGTGGAGTGGTTGTGTGGAGTGGTTGTGTGGAGTGGTTGTGTGGAGTGGTTGTGTGGAGTGGTTGTGTGGAGTGGTTGTGTGGAGTGGTTGTGTGGAGGGGAGTGGTGTGAGGAAGTAGTGGTTGTGTGGAGGGGAGTGGTGTGAGGAAGTAGTGGTTGTGTGGAGGGGAGTGGTGTGAGGAAGTAGTGGTTGTGTGGAGTGGTTGTGTGGAGTGGTTGTGTGGAGTGGTTGTGTGGAGTGGTTGTGTGGAGTGGTTGTGTGGAGTGGTTGTGTGGAGTGGTTGTGTGGAGTGGTTGTGTGGAGTGGTTGTGTGGAGTGGTTGTGTGGAGTGGTTGTGTGGAGTGGTTGTGTGGAGTGGTCGTGTGGAGTGGTTGTGTGGAGGAGAGTGGTGTGAGGAAGTAGTGGTTGTGTGGAGAGGAGTGGTGTGAGGAAGTAGTGGTTGTGTGGAAGGGAGTGGTGTGAGGAAGTAGTGGTTGTGTGGAGGGGAGTGGTGTGAGGAAGTAGTGGTTGTGTGGAGGGGAGTGGTGTGAGGAAGTAGTGGTTGTGTGGAGGGGAGTGGTGTGAGGAAGTAGTGGTTGTGTGGAGGGGAGTGGTGTGAGGAAGTAGTGGTTGTGTGGAGTGGTCGTGTGGAGTGGAGTGGTTGAGTGCAGTGGCGATACGAGAGGGATGTTGCAAGTGCAAAAGGCACGCCCTCAAGATAACGACGTCAGGCACCTTCCGTTAAGCGAAGTGACCACGCAATGAGGAGACTCTATGGAGTTGCCTGTCAGAGCTGCAAATTGTTGTTATTTCTGTTGTTCTTGCTACACATGTGTATGTATACGCTATGTTGTTATTATTATTGTTTTTGTGCTATTCTTATTATTTATGTTTTTACTATTTGGATTATATTTTTTTCCACTTTTTAATATTATAAGAAATAGTTGATGAATGCACCAGAAGACCAACCAATGTCCGGCTTGCATTGCTCGCTCAGCCGACCAATCAGAGTGTCGCCCTCCTGCACGATGATTGGTTGCTGGAGTTGTACGCATGGTGTACTCAAGGCAACGATACGTTTCACCATACGTCATTACGATAAACCATGCCACGTTGAGCTACACCGTAACACACCACACCAAACCACACTACAACACTACATCGCCCAACACACCACACCACACCAAACCACACTACAACACTACATCGCCCAACACACCACACCAAACCACACTACAACACTACATCGTACAGCACACCACACCAAACCACACCACAACACTACATCGTACAGCACACCACACCAAACCACACCACAACACTACATCGTACAGCACACCACACCAAACCACACTACAACACTACATCGTACAACACACCACACCAAACCACACCACAACACTACATCGCCCAACACACAACACCACAACACTACATCGCCCAACACACAACACACAACACCACAACACTACATCGCACCAAACCACACCAAACCACACAACAACACTACAACATCAAAGCACCACTGCAAGGAGGCACCTTCAGAAGGTAGAAAGTCATGCCAGTGCTGTGGACGCAGTCATCGAAGCAGATGAGGTAGGGCAGGTGCGAGTCCAAGCACACTCCCACTCCCTCCCTCCGTATCGCTAATGCCTCGTGCTCCTGCCATCATCATCATCATCGCCATCATCGTCGTCATCGTCATCATCATGGTCATCATTATCGTCATCATCATCGACATCATCATCATCATCATCATCATCATTATCGTCATCATCATCGACATTATCATCATCATTATCATCATCATCGTCATCATCACCTTGAGGATGTTGAAAATCTCTTTCCACTTGTCAGTCCACGCCTCCATCAGCTCTTGCATCTGATTCAATTAAGGCATGCGTGATGATGATGATGGTGGTAATAGTTATGATAATGATGGTCGTATAAGTGATGATAATGATGGTGACAATGTTGGTGATAATGGTGATGATTATGATGGTGGTAGTAGTGATGATAATGATGGTGGTAAGAGTGATGATAATGATGGAATGATGGTAATGATAATGATGGTGGTAAGAGTGATGATAATTATGGAATGATGGTAATGATAATGATGGTGGTAAGAGTGATGATAATTATGGAATGATGGTAATGATAATGATGGAATGATGGTGATGATAATGATGGAATGATGGTGATGATAATGATGGAATGATGGTGATGATAATGATGGAATGATGGTGATGATAATGATGGAATGATGGTGATGGAATGATGGTGATGATAATGATGGAATGATGGTGATGATAATGATGGAATGATGGTGATGATAATGATGGTGGTAGTAGTGATGATAATGATGGTGGCAGTAGTGATGATAATGATGGCGGTAAGATTGATGATAATGATGGAATGATGGTGATGATAATGATGGAATGATGGTGATGATAATGATGGAATGATGGTGATGATAATGATGGAATGATGGTGATGATAATGATGGAATGAGGTGATGATATGGATGATGATAATGATGGAATAATGATAGTAAGAGTGATGATAATGATGGCCTGAACGACCTTCTCCTCATTCTTGCAGAGTCTTTCTTGCGTCTCAGCCACGTGCTGTGCTGCTGGTGAGTCCTCCTGTCGTGAGGTGGTGGTGGAGGGTGGTGGTGGAGGGTGGTGGAGGGTGATGGTGGAGGGTGGTGGAGGGTGATGGTGGAGGGTGGTGGTGGAGGGTGGTGGAGGGTGGTGGTGAAGGGTGGTGGAGGGTGATGAAGGGTGGGAGGGTGGTGGTGGAGGGTGGTGGTGGAGGGTGGTGGAGGGTGATGGTGGAGGGTGGTGGTGGAGGGTGATGGTGGAGGGTGGTGGTGGAAAGTGGTGGAGGGTGGTGGTGGAGGATGGTGGAGGGTGGTGGTGAAGGATAATGGAGGGTGGTGGGATGGTGATGAAGGGTGGGAGGATGGTGATGAAGGATGGGAGGATGGTGGGATGGTGATGAAGGGTGGGAGGATGGTGGGATGGTGATGAAGGATGGGAGGATGATGATGAAGGGTGGGAGGATGGTGGGATGGTGATGAAGGGTGGGAGGATGGTGGGATGGTGATGAAGGGTGGGAGGATGGTGGGATGGTGATGAAGGGTGGGAGGATGGTGGGATGGTGATGAGGGGTGGGAGGATGGTGGGATGGTGATGAAGGGTGGGAGGATGGTGGGATGGTGATGAAGGATGGGAGGATGATGATGAAGGGTGGGAGGATGGTGGGATGGTGATGAGGGGTGGGAGGATGGTGGGATGGTGATGAAGGGTGGAAGGATGGTGGGATGGTGATGAAGGATGGGAGGATGATGATGAAGGGTGGGAGGATGGTGGGATGGTGATGGAGGGTGGGAGGATGGTGGGATGGTGATGGAGGGTGGTAGGATGGTGGGATGGTGATGAGGGGTGGGAGGATGGTGGGATGGTGATGAGGGGTGGGAGGATGGTGGGATGGTGATGAGGGGTGGGAGGATGGTGGGATGGTGATGAGGGGTGGAAGGATGGTGGGATGGTGATGAGGGGTGGGAGGATGGTGGGATGGTGATGAGGGGTGGGAGGATGGTGGGATGGTGATGAAGGGTGGGAGGATGGTGGGATGGTGATGAGGGGTGGGAGGATGGTGGGATGGTGATGAGGGGTGGGAGGATGGTGGGATGGTGATGAGGGGTGGGAGGATGGTGGGATGGTGATGAAGGGTGGGAGGATGGTGGGATGGTGATGAGGGGTGGGAGGATGGTGGGATGGTGATGAAGGGTGGGAGGATGGTGGGATGGTGATGAGGGGTGGGAGGATGGTGGGATGGTGATGAAGGGTGGGAGGATGGTGGGATGGTGATGAAGGATGGGAGGATGGTGAGATAGTGATGAAGGATGGTGATGAAGGATGGTGATGAAGGGTGGGAGGATGGTGGGATGGTGATGAGGGGTGGGAGGATGGTGGGATGGTGATGAAGGGTGGTGATGAAGGGTTGTGATGGTAGAATGGTGATGGTAGGATGGTGGGACGGGGATTGTGGAATGATGATGGCGATGTAGGTGATGGTGTTATGGAGTGATAATGATGGTGATGGTGTTGTGATGGTGTTGTAATGTGATAATAGTGGCGATGGTGCTGTGATGATGATGATGATGAAATGATGGTGCTGTGATGATGATAATGATGAAATGATGGTGCTGTGATGATGATAATGATGAAATGATGGTGCTGTGATGATGATAATACAATACAATACAATACAATACAACGACGAGTATTATTAACGTGGCGTAAACCCGGACGGGCTTCAAGACCACTTGGTTATGGAAAATTTGATAATAATATTAATGATAGATGAATAAATGGAAAGTATAGGAAAAGTAAGTTATTGAAATTTAACAATAAAATCATATATATATATATATATATATATATATATATATATATATATATATATATATATATATATATATATATATATATATATATATATATATATATATATATATATATATATATATATATATATATATATATATATATATATATATATATATATATATATATATACATACATATGCACATATATAAACATATATATATATATATATATTTTTTTTTTAAATAGACACATTTTTTTTTTAAAGATTGAAAGTGAAATGATAATAACAATAAATTTAAGAAAATGTAAGAAAATATTTTACAATTATTATTGACCATTAGTATAAATATAAAAAAGAATGATATTGGGAAGCAAGAAATTGATTAATGAAAAATGAGCAGTTAATTTGTAAGTTATTGTTATCGGTCGAACAAGTACGTTTTCAGGGAACGGCTGAATGTCGCGGTCGAGCTCGGGGATTTGAGTCTATTGGGAAGACTATTCCAAAGAGTCGGCGCTGCAACAAAAAAGCTTCTTGCACCTGCATACTTGAGTTTGTAGCTCTGTGGAACTACATCTCTTGACCTAGCAGACCTGAGTCTTTCCCTCTGGGGAAGACTTGCTCTCATGACAATGCTACTCGACAAATAATCTGGGCACTCATTAGACAGACACTTGTGCATTAACAAGATGTTTTTGTATTCAATTCTATTTTCAACACGAAGCCAGTGAAGCTCTTTGAGAACAGGGCTGATGTGATCATACTTTCTAGCACCTGTTATGAGATGTGTGTCGTCATGGTGAGGTCTTTGTCGAGATAAACACCTAGGTTTCTGACACTATCGGAAGGAATTATCTCGTTCTGACAAATGCGAACTGGATCTTTGGGAGTGTGAGTAGAATTTCGACGGGATGAGAGCCAGATAACTTCAGTTTTGCTGGAGTTAAGTTTCAGTTGATTGGCACCCATCCAAGCAGCAATTTCATCAATGCATGATGACACCCTTGCTTGCAGGTCAGCCTGATGACCTTTAATGCAATGACCGTAAATCTGGGTGTCATCAGCGTACTGATGAAAAGCGAGCTCATGTCTAGCTGCTATTCTTTCCAAATCTCCAGTGTACAAAGAGAACAGTAAAGGACCAAGAACTGAACCTTGGGGGACTCCTACAGCGGAAACCGACATTGTCGATTTTGTCCCACTACAGCGGATGTCAAAACATCTGTCATTTAAGTAGTCCCTAAACCATTCTAACGCAGAGTCAGAGAAACCATAGGAGATGTGCAGTCTTCGGAGCAGTGTAGCATGATCTACCAGATCGAAAGCTGCCGATAGATCAAGCAAAACTAACAATGTAAGCTTACCGTCATCTGCTGCCCTAACGATGTCTGAAAAGACTTTGGTTATGGCAGTTTCTGTCGAATGATGACGACGGTAGGCTGACTGCAAGGGAGGGAAAAGATGGAGTTCTGCGAGGTAGTTGACTACTCTGTGGAGAACTAATCTTTCCATGAGTTTGGACAACACCCTCAAGTTTGAAATAGGCCTGTACGACGAAGTTTCAGTGAGTTTAAGACTTGGCTTCTTGAGCAGTGGCGTGATGTAGGCCGACTTGAAAGACTTCGGAACCCTGCCTGCCGAAAAAGACCTGTTGAATAAGCTCACTAAAAAAGGAGCAATTATTCCAGATATCTCCTTCAACAGCCATGTAGGAACCGGGTCATTCGAGCACTGCTTATTCGGAAGCCCTTGAATAGCCCTAACTACTTCTTCTTCGTCGACTATGCTGAACCCATTCAAACTGAGCCCGTGCTCGCAGAATGAAAATTTTGGGTCATCTTGGGCATTGATTGACCTTCTCGCCGACGCAACTTTCTCTGTGAGATGTGCGTGATAGTCATCAGCACTGATGCCTGAGACTGACGACGTCTTACTTCTGCCCGCGATGCTATTGATGAGTTTCCAGGTGTCAGCTGGCTTCCCTTTGGACTGAGAGAGCTTCAAGTTCCAGAACTGCTCTCGCTTGCGTCTGCACAGACTCTTGTAAACTTTCAACTGCTTGACCCAGGCAGTACGTGCTTGCTCATTTTTGACTTACTGTAGCTTCTCTCGAGACTTCTCTTAAGGCGTTTAGAGGCACGACACTCATGGTCAAACCAAGGGTCCGAAGGCCTCTGGTGCACTCTAACAGTCTTAAGAGGAATCAACTTATCGAGAATGCTAGTCAAAGTGGAGCTGTAGAAGTCAGCAGCTGAATCTACATCAAGGTCAGTGCTAGACGAGAGTGGAGACAATCGAACCTGTTGAGCAAACTCTGTTCTATCCAAGAGTTTCCAGCGTCTACTAGAAGTTTTTTTGTACACAGGAGGAGGCTTGGCCAGTTGACACTTCCAGACCAACAGTTTGTGGTCAGAGAAGCCTACCTCAATGCAGTCAACTTCAAGACTCTTTCTCGAGGCAACAACATCAAGCCACCCTCCCTGACTATGGGTTGGTTGGTTGACTGATGACTGGAAACCATGAGAGCTCAGGATATTCTGAAACGTCTGAGTATCGTTATCACTTGGATTTTCAAGGTGGAAGTTGAAATCTCCCAGGATTAATACTTCTTTACTGTATGTGGCCAAGGTGCTCATGATTTCATTGAAATCCTTGAAGAACACGCTAGAAGCATAACCTGTTCGATAAACAACTAAACCAATGACCGCCCTTGAACCAGAAGTGATTCTGATACAAAGATGCTCGAGACTTGAAGACTGAACTTCTGTGTCCAATGGTGCAACCTGGAATCCAGAGTCAGCCACGACTGCAACTCCCCCGTGGTTTGTATGCAGCGTGTTTACTGTATTGGAGAGTCTAGGCCTTGATCTTTCGACCACTACCAAGCCCTCCTGCCGCAGTCGGCTGATACAGACTGACTCAGGATCATGCCAAGTTTCAACCAGAAACAGTCCGTCTATCTTGTACTCTTTCATGGTCTCCAGAACATCATCCACCTTATTGTGGAGAGACCTAGTGTTGAGTAGGCCCAGCACGACTGAAGGCCCACTCTTCTGAAATTTGTGCCGATCAACTTTCTCATGGACAACTGGCTCATGGCTTCTAAGAGCGTGCCGGCTTTGGAGTTAGTTTACAAGTTTTCCGCCTCGTCTGCCACGATAGTGCCAATGCTGGCGGTGCCTTGCCAATCCTAGTCTGTTGATGGTCGCTCTGGTCTCTGCACTAAGCTCCCCATTATTGTTATTATTAAATTGTAAAAAGAATTCTTTTGAATAAATTTGCATAGGATAGAACAATAATAATGATAAAAATAAAATAGTTTAGAGACTAAAATATCAGTGTTATGTCAAGCGAAACCATGCCATAGTTTCACCTAACATAACACTGATAGTTACTATGGGAAAGGATTTTAGATTTGTTAGAAAAATTAATATAATGGGAAAAAGAATATTATAATTAAGTATGTTTTAATCAACTCACCGGTCTTTGATTGACACAATATATGGTTAAATTTAATCAATTTAACTCACCGGCAGGTTGATAACAAACAACTATTTATGTATAAAAACTCGTAAATACAAAATTCACCAAATAATGATGAAATGATGGTGCTGTGATGATGATAATGATGAAATGATGGTGCTGGGATGATGATAATGATGAAATGATGGTGCTGTGATGATGATAATGATGGAATGATGCTAGGACGACCATGGAGCCGGCCAGGAGCTCCTTCAGCTTCAAGTTCTCAGCCCTCAACTCCCTGATCAGCCTCACATTGGCGTCCTGAAGGTCATTTCAAGGTCGTTTCAAGGTCATTTGCAAGATCAGTTGTGAGGTTCATTTGTAAGGTTAAAGATCATAGAAACTTTTCTTTGTTCATCCACTCCGTCTGACTTGGAAGCATCCTTATGCCACTCGGCTCCCCCCAAACACCCGCATAACCACTACCCTGCAACCATCTCTAAATACCAAAACTACGCTTTGCCACACAACCGCCCCCCCTTTCCACCCACCCCCCATCCCTTTCCACCCACACTCCCCCCCCCTTTCCACCCACACTCCCCCCCCTTTCCACCCACACATCTACCTTTCCACCCACACTCACTATCCCTCTATTAACCCTCATTACCCCCCACCCAACCCCATTATCCCTCCGACAAACTCACTACCCAACCACCCCCTCCCCTGCACTATGCCTTCACACCCTTTCTACCCTTCCACCAATACCCAACTAACCCCCCCCCCCCACACTATTCCTTCACACCCTCTCTACCCTTCCACCAATATCCAACCCCCCCCCCCCCCCACCTCATTAATGGAGGGCTTATTGACGATTCTCTTTGCCCTCCTGGCATACCTCAGTGTGCTCAAACTCTCAGCCATGCACACCCCCGCTGGACTGATGGCTGTGTGCATGGTGAATTGGATGGTGGTGAATTGGATGGTGGTGAATTGGATGGTGGTGAATTGGATGGTGGTGAATTGGATGGAGGTGAATTGGATGGTGGTGAATTGGGATGGTGGTGAATTGGATGGTGGTGAATTGGATGGTGGTGAATTGGATGGTGGTGAATTGGGATGGTGGTGAATTGGATGGTGGTGAATTGGATGGTGGTGAATTGGATGGTGGTGAATTGGATGGTGGTGAATTGGATGGAGGTGAATTGGATGGTGGTGAATTGGGATGGTGGTGAATTGGGATGGTGGTGAATTGGATGGTGGTGAATTGGATGGTGGTGAATTGGATAGTGGTGAATTGGGATGGTGGTGAATTGGATGGTGGTGAATTGGATGGTGGTGAATTGGATGGTGGTGAATTGGATGGTGGTGAATTGGGATGGTGGTGAATTGGATGGTGGTGAATTGGATGGTGGTGAATTGGATGGTGGTGAATTGGGATGGTGGTGAATTGGATGGTGGTGAATTGGATGGTGGTGAATTGGGATGGTGGTGAATTGGGATGGTGGTGAATTGGATGGTGGTGAATTGGATGGTGGTGAATTGGGATGGTGGTGAATTGGGATGGTGGTGAATTGGATGGTGGTGAATTGGATGGTGGTGAATTGGGATGGTGGTGAATTGGATGGTGGTGAATTGGATGGTGGTGAATTGGATGGTGGTGAATTGGATGGTGGTGAATTGGGATGGTGGTGAATTGGATGGTGGTGAATTGGATGGTGGTGAATTGGGATGGTGGTGAATTGGGATGGTGGTGAATTGGATGGTGGTGAATTGGGATGGTGGTGAATTTGGATGGTGGTGAATTGGATGGTGGTGAATTGGATGGTGGTGAATTGGATGGTGGTGAATTGGATGGTGGTGGATTGGATGGTGGTGAATTGGATGGTGGTGGATTGGATGGTGGTGAATTGGATGGTGGTGAATTGGATGGTGGTGAATTGGGTGGTGGTGAATTGGATGGTGGGTTGGATGGTGAATTGGATGGTGGGTTGAATGGTGAATATAGGTGAATTGAATTGTGAACTTATTGTGAATTGATCTTGAATTGGACGTGGTATATAAACATGTTGAATGGGGCCCAAAAAACATGCCACTGTATGTCTGTTTATAACTTTCCAAATATTAATAGATTTTTTTCCACTGTTTTACTCATAAAGGAATAAGAAACAAGGTTTCATAAAGTTTATGTCGATTTCTTTAATATAAAGTACTTTTACCTAGTGACACTTAAACAAGCGTGAATTTAGCTAAAACTTTTGTTTACATTTTAAACTAATTAATATTTATTTCAATTATTCGCAAAATTCAATAAATGAAATGAATTGATAAAAGTAAAACGACTCATATCTCAAAGCAAGCGCTCCAAGTGGCCTCCTTTTGCGTGAACACATGCACGCAGACGTTGGCGCCAGTTGTCATAGCATCATCGATGACGTTTTGCTTCAATTCGTTCCAGACGGTCATCAGTCGCTCCTTCAGTTCAGTGTATTTATAGTAACCCACAGAAGGCACATTTTATAAAATAAATTTAAAATGTAAAAATTGTAAGTAAAAGAACTATAACTTAAATTATAATGATATCATTTTTTAAAATAGAAGGAGTTGAAACATTTTTTTGTCTTTTACAAAACGTTGTTCGCAATTTTGCACTTGTTTGAGTTTCGCTAAATAAAAGTTCTGCATATTGAAGAAATTGAAATAAATCTCATGAAATCCTATTTCCCATTCCTTTCTGAGTAGAAAGGTGAAAATAAATTGAGAATCGATTAATATTTGCAAAAGTTATAGACGAATTTGTGTGTGTTTTTTTTGAGTTTTTTTTTGTGCCCACAGTGTAGTTGTAAATTGGTCTACGAAAATTGGCGTGGTGAGTGCAAGTGAATTCAAAGGTTTATCTTTTTGTTGATTTTGTAGTGAATTTTAGTGCTAAAAACTGGTGAATTGGAGCGTTGAACAAAAGATGAATTGAATTATGAATGCTAAACGAGATGAACGTTGAGCGCTATCGAAATTTACTTGATTGATTGAATGGAAAAAATGCGGGAAATGATTTATACAAAAACATTTTTCTAAAAACAAAAAAATCTTTTACAAGTTAAAAAAATTCATGAAAAAAGAAAAGAATGCCAAAAAGAAGAGAAGTAAGGAAGCGAGACTGACTGGCGATCATGACGGTGACAGCATTGCCTCCGAGAGAGTCCTTGAGGATCCACGTGAGTGTCGAGTTGCGGTACGGAATGAAGGGCGTTGTCGTTGGTGTCTTGCTGGAGGTGGCAGCTGAGGATGAGGAGGATGAGGAGGATGCCTCCGCTGTGGTGGTCGTTGTGGTTGAGGGAACATCCGCTTCCAACAACCCACCCATGCCACACACCCCAACCAACCAACCAACCAACAACCCACCCACACCACACACCCCAACCAACCAACAACCCACCCATACCACACACCCCAACCAACCAACCAACAACCCACCCATACCACACACCCCAACCAACCAACCAACCAAACAACCCACCCATACCACACACCCCAACCAACCAACCAACCAACAACCCACCCACACCACACACCCCAACCAACCAACCAACCAACAACCCACCCACACCACACACCCCAACCAACCAACCAACAACCCACCCATACCACACACCCCAACCAACCAGCCAACCAACAACCCACCCATACCAGACACCCCAACCAACCAACCAACAACCCACCCATACCACACACCCCAACCAACCAACCAACCAACAACCCACCCACACCACACACCCCAACCAACCAACCAACCAACAACCCACCCACACCACACACCCCAACCAACCAACCAACAACCCACCCATACCACACACCCCAACCAACCAGCCAACCAACAACCCACCCATACCAGACACCCCAACCAACCAACCAACCAAACAACAACCCACCCATACCAGACACCCCAACCAACCAACGCAAGGCAAACGAACCGAGGCACGAGATGACACTGCCCAGGGTGACGAGGGACTTATTGATGGAAGCACCCTCCTTCAGCCTCTCTCCCTCGGTGGCGGCAGAAGACGCCCTCTCACTTCCCGCCAGGTCGACCAGATGCACCTTGCTGTTCACCTCGCTTGGCACGTCCCCTGCCAGTTTCGCCTGGTCGTGGCGGTGCGATGGTTGTAGGAGTGGGAGTGGTGATGATGGTGGTGGTGATGATGGTGGTGGTGATGATGACTATGATGATGATGATGATGATGATGATGATGATGATGATGATGATGACGATGATGATGACGATGATGACGAAGATGATGATGATGGCAGCACCTGAGAGAAGTAGATGGTGAAGATGGCGTGTGACCTGGAGCTCTGGTCGTTCATGAGAGTGCTTGCTGTGGTGCGCTGGTGGTTGCCTGTGGGAGGAGTGATGGAGGGAGGAGGGTGGAAGAATGGATGGATGGATGGATGGATGGATGGATGGAGTGATGGATGGATGGATGGATGGATGGAGTGATGGATGGATGGATGGATGGATAATGGATGGATGAATGGATGGAGTGATGATTGGAGTGATGAATGGATGGATGGATGGATGGATGGATGGATGGATGGATGATTGGATGGATGGATGGATGGATGGATGGATGGAGTGATGGATGGATGGATGGAGTGATGGATGGATGAAAAAAGTAATAAAAGAACGAAAGAAGTTTGTGAATGAAAATTGTGAGAAGAAGGATGACTAGGAAGGTGATGAAGTCTATGAAGAGGCTGATGATGATGATGATGATGATGTTGATAATGATGGCGATGATAACAACGATGTTCACGATGATGTTGATGATGATGTTGAGATGATGATGATGATGTTGAGACGATGATGTTGATGTTGACGATGATGATGTTGATGTTGACGATGATGATGTTGATGATGATGTTGAGACGATGATGATGATTGCGAGAATGGAAAGACAAGCACACACCAATACTGAGGAGTTGGTAGATTTCCTTGAATGAAGTGACCACGTGACGTGACAAGTCTATACAATTAATAATAATAATAATAATAATAATAATAATAATAATAATAATAATAATAATAAATAATAATAATAATAAATAATAATAATAATAAATAATAATGATAATAAATATAACTCACTCTGCACATAAGGTCCCTCCTTAGGATGCTCCCTGACCTTGAGGTTGAAGCTGTTGTTGTTTGTCTTATTACTTATACCACTACTATTGTTATTATTGTTATTGTTTGTATTATTATTATTGTTATTGTTTGTATTATTATTATTTGTGTTATTAGCATTGTTATTGATCTTGGTGCTTCTTAGCAGGTCTCTGACGTGTTCATTGTAAATTTCCAAGTAGCTGTGTTGGTGGATGGGTGGGTGGATGGATGGATGAGTGGGTGGATGAGTGGGTGGATGGATGGATGAGTGGGAGGATGGGTGGTTGGATGGATGGATGAGTGGGAGGATGGGTGGTTGGGTGGATGAGTGGGAGGATGGGTGGTTGGATGGATGGATGAGTGGGAGGATGGGTGGTTGGGTGGATGGATGAGTGGGAGGATGGGTGGTTGGGTGGATGAGTGGGAGGATGGGTGGTTGGATGGATGGATGAGTGGGAGGATGGGTGGTTGGATGGATGGATGAGTGGGAGGATGGGTGGTTGAGTGGGTGGATGAGTGGGAGGATGGGTGGTTGGGTGGATGGATGAGTGGGAGGATGGGTGGGTGGGTGGATTGGTGGGTGGGTGGAGAGAAAGATGGAGAAATGGGTGGGTGGCGAAGGAGTTAAATGGATGCATAGAAAGGTGCTTAGATGGGTGAGTGTAGTGAGCATATTTTTTTTTTTTTTGGTCTATACTATTCACAGCCTGACAGACGCATGCCATGTTACAATGGTTCTGAGAACCATGGTTCTTATGCGCCAAGACGCCACTCCAAGCGACGTACACATCTCTCAATGTATACGTCGCAAACACCGCATCATATACACAAGGTATATGATAGTTCACGGTTGCTTCCAAGGATTCGAACAGGCAACCTTTAAGTTGCAAGTCCGACGTCTACCAACTAAGCCATCCCCGCTCCCCATATTCAAATCCATAATAATAATGATAATGATGATGATGATGATGATGATGATGATGATGATGATGATGATGATGATGATGATGAGGATGATGATGATGATGATGATGAGGATGATGATGATGAGGATGAAAAAGAAGATGATGAGGATGAAGAAGAAGATGGTGATGATGATGATAAACTAGAATTCCATAGCATTCCTCAACGATTCAGGTCAACTAATTACCATTAAATCGTTTTAAAAACTCGTGGTTGATTGCATTAATGAAGTGCTGCTTAATCGGGATGCCTGCTGCTTAATGGCAACATAAGGAGGTCACATGGCAACATAAGAAGGTCACAGGGCAACATAAGTAGGTCACACGTGTTACAGACCTTATTTCCGTCTTGTACGTGACGTCATCTTCGTTCATCCTCTTGAAGAGGTTCTGGTGGTGGTGGTGGTCGTGTTGATGTGGTGGTGTTGGTGGTTGATGTGGTGTTGGTGGTTGATATGTTGGTGATGGTGGTGGTGGTTGATGTGTTGGTGGTTGATGTGGTGGTGTTGGTGGTTGATGTGGTGGTGTTGGTGGTTGATGTGGTGGTGTTGGTTGATGTGGTGTTGGTGGTTGATGTGTTGGTGGTTGATGTGGTGTTGGTGGTTGATGTGTTGGTGGTTGATGTGGTGGTGTTGGTTGATGTGGTGTTGGTGGTTGATGTGTTGGTGGTTGATGTGGTGTTGGTGGTTGATGTGTTGGTGGTTGATGTGGTGGTGTTGGTTGATGTGGTGGTGTTGGTTGATGTGGTGTTGGTGGTTGATGTGTTGGTGGTTGATGTGGTGTTGGTGGTTGATGTGTTGGTGGTTGATGTGGTGTTGGTGGTTGATGTGGTGGTGGTTGATGTGGTGTTGGTGGTTGATGTGGTGTTGGTGGTTGATGTGTTGGTGGTTGATGTGGTGTTGGTGGTTGATGTGGTGGTGGTGGTTGATGTGGTGGTAGTTGATGTGGTGTTGGTGGTTGATGTGGTGTTGGTGGTTGATGTGGTGTTGGTGGTTGATGTGGTGTTGGTGGTTGATGTGGTGTTGGTGGTTGATGTAGTGGTGGTGGTGGTGGTGGTGAGATAACGGTGGAAATTGGTGGTGATGAAAGTGTTGATGATGATGATCAACAGAATAGTGTTGATGATGATAGTGGATTGATAATGATGAAAAAATAGTGGTGATGATGATGATATGTTCAAACCTCACAGATCTTTGGCGTCAAGCCAGGCTCAGTCTGAAGAAGGTGTTGTTGTGTGTGTGTGAGTGGGAAGAGACACACTGAAACAAGCTATTTGCAATCTAAATGATGCTTGTGCCTTCAATCTCCCCTCCTCTTCCACCCCATCTCTCTTCTCCTTTCAATTTCTATCACCCATCCATTCCCTACCCATCAACCTTCCTTTTCACCCCCTCTGCACTACACCAACCCTCCTCTCTCATCTCCATTCATCAACCCTCACTTCCCTCCATCTTCCCTCCATCAACCCTCACTTCCCTCCATCTTCATCCACTTCCTCTCCTCCAGCCTCCCTCTTCCCAAATCACCTCCCTTTCCTCCACATCCATTTTATTCATCCCCCCTCCCCACTCTTCTTTTCCCCTCCATCCTCCCTCCCCACTCTTCTTTTCCCCTCCATCCACCCACCTTCTTCCACCCACCCCCTCTCACCACCCCCCCCCCTCCACCCACCTCGGAGCCCATCATGGTGTAGGACTTTCCAGAGCCGGTCTGACCGTACGCAAAGACGCATGCGTTGTAGCCCTGCATTGACGCCTCGACCACCCTCACACCCAAGTCGTTGAACACCTGTGTTGGGGTGTGCGTATGTCGGGTGGTTTTGGTGGAAGGGGTGGGGATTGTGGAGTAGGGGGTTGTGTGGTGGGATAATGTGGGTGGTGGTTTATGGGGTGGGTGGGTTGTGGTGGCAGGGTGTGAGTGGGTGGTTTGTGATGGGGCATGGTGAAAATAGGCTGTTTGTATTTGGGGTAGTTGGGAATAGTGTTAGTGAGTGTATTTTGGTTGTTTGTGCATTGGTTATGGTGGGCTTTTGTGGGTGGGCGATCGTGGGTTGGTGGGAAGATTGGTTGGTAGGTTTGTGGTGTTGAAGGTGCATTATGGTGCTTGTTATGTTGGTGTGGCGTGTAGTGGCTGTTAATCTGGATAGCCTTGTATTAATTTTTGATATTTTGAATTCATTTTAAAAGTTGGTCACTTGTTCTTGGCCGGCGTAGTTGTCTTCCGAGGGGTCTGAGGAGGAATAGGAGTGGTCAAAAGTGAACTGCTTTGCTTGCTCCCTTGATGAGCCATTCAGGCTTGACTCGGACAACTTTTAAAAATGTTAGCATTTGAATTGAAGAAGATGAAAATCTGATTTCAAGAAAAATCTTTCAGAGTACCTTGTTACTGCAGAGATGGATGGTGTTTCCAGAAACTCTGACCACTAAATCACTATTCAGGGCTCTTTCTCTGCATTGATGGAGTCGGCAACAATACATTTAAATGCTGATTAATAAAATCAAAATCCATGTCCTGACTACATCTTCTCTGGTTCAATCAGATCAAACCTTTTGTTGAGTGGACGAACTCGAACTGCAACTTTGACAGAAGCCATTTAAAAAGAAAGCATTTAAACTCAAAATTAACTTTTATATTTCACTCTCTGTTGCATCTACCTCCATCAGATCCAGGTCGATCTGCAAACCAACCAACGAATAGTAGAATGGGATGGAGTATAAAAATAAATTTGTGTTAAAAATATTTTCATACTTTATTTCAGTATGGGATCTCATTATAAATAAAATATAATATATGATATATATGGGGTTCTCTTTAATAATTATCGGAAAACTAATTAAGAAGTATTAATATATATTATATACTATATAGTAAATAGTATATAGTATATATTCTATATACTCTATCTATTGTAATCATAGATATCCTACAAACAACAAGTAGTATATTTTTTGTTTTTGTTTTTAAGTTAAAATAATTTCAAAAATGTGTTCTTTTAATCTAAAAGCGTTACAAAGCACGTGTATTACAGGAAAAAATTACTTTCAGACCCGCTAAAAGTGCATCTTTTAGATGTACCACAGACAATTCCATTGTTTATCGGAATCTTGTGTGCCTGTGTGAGTTTCTTTTTTGTTTGCACATCTTTTTAGTAGCAAAAAGCATAATTTTACAGCTTGCAATAATTATTATTGTGTTAGTAAATTGATTGGTTTTGTGATTTTCATAATATTCTAGATGTTTATCGGGGAAAACAGGCTATGATAATTATATAGAGTTTTTATTCAATTAATAAATAATAAATATTCAAAATAAAAGTTAAAATTTAATATTAAAATTGTCATTCTTATGCAATAGAACTCTGAAAATATTAGTCACGATTAATCTAGAATAAAATTGCGATAAAAAACTCAAAGTACTGAAAAAATATCTACAAAAATAGATAAACCTTGAAAATTAAACTCAGATGCAATAATTCAGATTAAAAGTGCTCAAAAATATTGACTTGGACACATGGAAATGAACTCATCAAGTGGAGGTGTGGCCGAATTGCATGCCGGCTCCATGATCTCCACAACATCTGCACCAACCACCCACCACACAACTTCACTCCCTTCCAACATTTCAATGCTTCCAAACATCAACTACCCCGTAAGTTACAGGGCCTGTAACTCTTTGAATTTATCTGAAATATTTAAAATGCGTTCTTAAGATTTAAAAAAAGCGCTATATAAATATATTTGATTGATTGAATGATTGATTGAAAAGTATTACTAACATATTTTATTACTCTATTTTAGTTGTCTGTTCCGCAGACTGGTTTGTTGCCACAACAACCTCAACAAATACCCCAACAATTTCAACAACTACAACTCTATCAACAAATGCTCATGCAGAACCAGGCTCTCAAACAAGGTACATCTAATAAAAATAATTTTAAAATTCTCAAATTGGAAGAAAAGTTTTTAATTAAAAAGATATAAAAAACCTATTTTGTAAATTTGAAACTAAAATAGCAAAATACCATACTATCCAGGCCAGAGCAACCCACTTCTCCAAACAAATCCACAACAACAACAACAAATACACATGCAACAACTCTTTCAACTACAACAGTACCTGATGCTTCAAGGTTTAAAAGTTCATTTTTGAACTGATTAAAATAAATAAGAAAAGCTTAATGTATTAATTGAGATCAATTGTATTTTAAATTGATTTATTAATATTAGTTATATTTTAAATTAATTTATTAATATTAGTTATATTTTAAATCGATTTATTAATATTAGTTATTTTTTAAATTTATTCATGAAGTTTTATTATACTTTCTATCATGACATTTAAAATAATTCTATTGCAGCATTTCAGCAACACCAGCAGTCAATTGCAACAACAGCAACAGCTAATCGCAACTTGCAGACAACACCCGCAGCAACAACAACCTTAGCAACAACAACCAACACAACAAGCATCAACTCTCTTCAGAACAACAACAACAACAACATCACTAGCAATGCTCCACCACCACCAACAACAACCACAACAACACTCAAGCCAAACAATGGCACACAAGACACTTTAAGAATGTCTTTACTACCACAACACTACCTCAACAACAACAACATCATGTTGACCCAACTACCATTCCAACAGCAACAACAACAACAACAATTGGCCTACCTATCTCAACTGGCACAACAACAAAAGTTCTACCCCACATCCACTCAAGCCAACTACAACAACAACAAACCACCCTCATCACACCCCCTTTTTCTTGGTTAGTATTTCAATAATTTTTTTTGTTTAATTTCAAAAAGTATCAAATAAATGTTTACACATTTATATACCACTGAAACAACCATCCCCTTTTTTAGGTAACTTCACACAACAACCAACGCCACAGCAACTACTCCTCCTACAACAACAACAACAACCGATGCCTATTTTGCAACAACTACACTTGCAACAAATGCAACAAAGCATGTCTTCTCTGCAGCAACAACAACAACTCAAGCAACAACATCTCTTTCAACAATACCAGCCCATTGCCCCTAGAATAAATGGCATCAACAACAACAATAACAACAACAACCATAATAATAATATTGATAATGATCCTGACGCAGCTAAAACTCTCCTTTCAAGTATTATAATTTATAAAAAATTATTATTATCATTAAATTTTTTTATTATCATTAAAAATTATTATTATCATTAAAAATTATTATTATCATTAAAAATTATTATTATCAATAAAAATTATCATTATCATTAAAAATTATTATTATCATTAAAAATTATTATTATTATTAAAAATTATTATTATCATTAAAAATTATTATTATCAATAAACATTATTATTATCATTAAAAATTATTATTATCATTAAAAATTATTATTATCATTAAAAATTATTATTATCATTAAAAATTATTATTATCATTAAAAATTATTATCATTAAAAGTATTTAATTAAAACAAAACTCTCTCTCACCCACACACACACACACACACACACACACACACACACACACACACACACACACACACACACACACAGGTACGTTCATAGATACAAGTAACGGCAACATCACCTCACCACCCCCACCCAACACCACCAGCCACTCCAATACTGTTACCTCTTCCAGGATCATTACCATCTCTCCCATTCCCAGCAACAACCTTAATCAAAACAACCTCAATAACAATAATAACTCCACAGAATACAATCATAGATTAGTCGCCAACAAAAACAACAACAACCAAGTAACAAACATCAACAGCAACAACTACCATAACAACAACCAATTTGCAAACAACAACGACAATGACGTCATGGCTGACAGGCGCGTAGCAACCGTCAAGCCGTACAACATAGTGACGCACATCATCGAAGGCTTCGTCATCCAAGAAGGACCCGAACCATTTCCTGTTCGTCGCTAGGGGCATTTGGTGTATTTGTTGTCTTTGGGGCATTTTTTAAATTATGAAAAAGCGCTATATAATTTATAATTGTTTTAGCGCCCACTTTGTAATCACCCTATTTATATAACTATAATTTCTTTCATCCTCATCATTACCTCCACCTTCCTTATCTTCAACTTAATCATTATCATCACCGTCATCATTACCAGAATCATAATCATCACATCCATCATGATCATCATCATCACCCATCCAGATCCAAAACAGCATGCATCTGAACGACTATTTTAAGTCGGAAGATGAAGGAGGAGGTGAAGAAGAAGAAGAAGATGACGACGATGATGATAATGATGCCAAATCAAACTGTATAACTGACGATGAAGATGTTGCCTACAAAAACAAAAACAACACCGTTGCTAAGGAAGCAGTGGCGTCGCTTGAAGGAGCTGCTGTGGTGGGTGCTGCTAAGGGGGGTGGTCATGATGATGATGACGTCGTGGCTGGTGGTGGTGAAGGTGTAGTGGTTGCGAGGAGTGGTGTGGTGGCTGGAGATGTGAAGAAGTGCCACTTCTGTGGCTGCGACTTTTTAGCTAGGACCAAGGTGGGTGGTGCTGATGATGATGATGATGATGGTTGATCATCGTACCACGACCACTATCCAGACTAACACTTTTATCATCGTTACTATCATCACCATCTACTAGAATATGATAGTCACTATTATCACCATTTACTAGAATATGATAGTCACTATTATCACCACCTACTAGAATATGATAGTTATAATTATCACCATCTACTAGAATATGATAGTCACTATTATCACCACCTACTAGAATATGATAGTCACTATTATCACCACCTACTAGAATATGATAGTCACTATTATCACCACCTACTAGAATATGATAGTCACTATTATCACCACCTACTAGAATATGATAGTCACTATTATCACCACCTACTAGAATATGATAGTCACTATCATCACCACCTACTAGAATATGATAGTCACTATTATCACCACCTACTAGAATATGATAGTCACTATTATCACCACCTACTAGAATATGATAGTCACTATTATCACCACCTACTAGAATATGATAGTCACTATTATCACCACCTACTAGAATATGATAGTCACTATTATCACCACCTACTAGAATATGATAGTCACTATTATCACCACCTACTAGAATATGATAGTTATAATTATCACCACCTACTAGAATATGATAGTCACTATTATCTAGAATATGATAGTTACTACTATCACCACCTACTAGAATATGATAGTCACTATCATCACCACCTACTAGAATATGATAGTCACTATTATCACCACCTACTAGAATATGATAGTCACTATTATCACCACCTACTAGAATATGATAGTCACTATTATCACCATCTACTAGAATATGATAGTCACTATTATCACCACCTACTAGAATATGATAGTCACTATTATCACCACCTACTAGAATATGATAGTCACTATTATCACCACCTACTAGAATATGATAGTCACTATCATCACCACCTACTAGAATATGATAGTCACTATTATCACCACCTACTAGAATATGATAGTCACTATTATCTAGAATATGATAGTTACTACTATCACCACCTACTAGAATATGATAGTCACTATTATCACCATCTACTAGAATATGATAGTTATAATTATCACCATCTACATGAATATGATAGTTATAATTATCACCATCTACTAGAATATGATAGTTATAATTATCATCATCTACTAGAATATGATAGTTATAATTATCATCATCTACTAGAATATGATAGTTATAATTATCATCATCTACTAGAATATGATAGTTATAATTATCATCATCTACTAGAATATGATAGTTATAATTATCACCATCTACTAGAATATGATAGTCACTATCATCACCACCTACTAGAATATGATAGTCACTATCATCACCACCTACTAGAATATGATAGTCACTATTATCACCACCTACTAGAATATGATAGTTATAATTATCACCATCTACTAGAATATGATAGTCACTATCATCACCATCTACTAGAATATGATAGTTATAATTATCACCATCTACTAGAATATGATAGTCACTATCATCACCACCTACTAGAATATGATAGTCACCATCATCACCATCTACTAGAATATGATAGTCACTATCATCTTATCATCGAATCATCGTCATCATCATCACTTCTACCATCATCATCACTACCACCACCACCACCATCATCATCACTACCACCATCATCATCAACATCACAGATCAGCAAATACTGCTCTTTCTCTTGCAACCGCAAAAACTCGGTATCCAAGCGTTGGAATGGCGTTGGCAAGGCAACGGGTGGTGTCCAGGAGAAGAAGGTGGATGGAAGGAAGAGCAAAAATAAAAAGAATAAGTTGGACGCTATATCATCTGATCAGCTAACTACTCAAGTAGATCTAGGTCAGCTGCAACAACAACAACAACAATTATTGAGTCAGCCGCAACCACATATGTATCAAGTAGGAAGTGGACAACAACCACAACAACAACAAAACTTGCAGACAGCATATTCATTCCAACAACAACGTTCATCCATTCAGTCACCCACGCAACTACAACAACAACAACATCAATTTTATGAACAACAACACATATACCAGCAACAACAACAATTTCAACAACAACAACTCTTGCCACAACAACTCCAACTGCAACAACAGTATCAACAACAACAACAACTGCAGCAACAAAATCTATTACAACAGCAGCAACAAATATTTCAAAATAATATACTACAACCACATCAACAAAATTTCCCACAACATCAACAACCACAACAACAAGGATACCCACAACAAACTTTCCCACAACAACAACAACAAGGATACCCACATCTACAACAACAACTTTTACAGCAACAACAACATCAACAATACTCCACAACAACTTCTCCAAAGTTTGAAGAACCAGATCTGGTTATCATCGGTGATGACAAAGATTTCATTAACAACAACATCAATGATTACAACAACAACAACAACAACGACGATCACATCAACAACAACAACAGCGACAATCTCAGTCCCAACATCTCCGTCAACAACACAGATGTTGCCAGTTGGAACGTCAGGCATTTATTTATATATGCAATTTATCATTTAAACAATTAATAATTATCATCATTATTCCCATCACCTTCGTAGTCACCAGAATATCACCATTATCAACCCCCACCAATCATATCATCATCTCTATCACCTTCACCACCACCACAACATCATCACCACCCCAATCATATCACAGATCACATCATCATTATAATTTTCGTCACCATCATCATCATCATCACCACCACAACATCTTCACCACCACAACATCATCACCACCCCAATCATATCACAGATCACATCATGATTATAATTTTCGTCACCATCATCGTCATCATCACCACCACAACATCTTCACCACCACCACATCATCATCATCACCATCATCACAACATCTTCACCACCACCACATCATCATCATCGTCACCATCATCATCTTCACCATCAGCATCCTCTCCAACCACACCACGCACCAACCACACACAGGTGTCAGACGTGCACAGCTTCATCAGTCGCCTCAGCGGATGCGCCTCTTACGCAGACGACTTCCAACGGCAGGAGATCGACGGACAGGCGCTGATGCTCCTATCGGAAGACCTCCTGATGACCGGCTTGAACGTCAAGCTGGGACCCGCGCTCAAGATATGCAGTAACATAAGGGCATTGCGGAACCAGCATTCGAATGGTAGCAGTGGTACTGGTGGGGGTTGCTAGGTGGTGTGGCTGTTATTGCATTTGGTGGCGTTGGCTGCTTTGATTTGTTGTTTATTATTATTATTGTTCATTTTTATTCGTTCACCCAGTGTTGAGCGGTAGTTGCACGGATGTGCTGGGTGGTTTGGTTAGGGTGTTGTTGTTGAGTGGTTGTTTGGGTTGTTGGCTGGTGGTTGCTAGGGTTGTTGGGGTATTGTCGGTTGCTAGGGTGTTGCTGGGAGGATTTTGGGTAGATGCTGGGTGGTTGCTAGGGAGTAGGAAGGAGAGAGAAGAGTGGAATGTAAAGAGGGGTTGGTGGTGGATTGAGAGATGGTTGACGATGTATTCTTCGCATTTTCAAGGTTTATTATGTACTTGTGCATTAGAAGACATTTGATTTATATTAATTATTCATCAGCTTCACAATTTTCATAATTATCATCATCATCATCATGACCATGACCATCATCATCAGCATCCCCATCTCAAAAGATGTAAATCATTGATTTCACCAGATACTCGGATAATGGGTACAAGCATTGATATTATATTTGTCAAGACTTCAAATAAATTCTACACAATTCTACAAATTTCAATAACATTATTGTGCATTTTGTATATATGTATATATATATATATATATATGTGTGTGTGTGTGTGTGTGTGTGTGTGTGTGTATGTATGTATGTATGTATGTATGTATCTATCTATCTATCTATCTATCGGAGTATTTATATAGCGCCATTTATAAATCTCAATAGCGCTTTAAACATTACTTTCATGACAGTGAAAACGAATATGTTTTCAGCATATCATTAAACATCTTGACCGTTAAACCCGGCTGCCGCAATTGATTTGGCAGGCTGTATGTATGTATGTATGTTTGGCAGGTTTCAATACAAAGTCTAGCTTCGATACAATACAATACAAAACTTGAATACAAGTGAGTGAGCTGCGAAAAACGTTTCAGAAGGCAGTTTTGAATACTTAATTAAGGCGTAAAAAAGTCAACTATCTTGCCATACTTTCAGGATCATCAACACCATCGTAATGGTTTATAAAAAAAATAAACATACAAGGCACACATACATCCCAAACACCAAACAATACAAAATGCATCAAAAATGAGTAGTAAATGCTTTCGAGGATGGATATATCAGTGGTGTATGAGCTGAAGAGAAGTGCTGAATGCAATGAGGCATGATTTCAATGAGTGGTGTAAGAGAATTATACGATTTATGTTTTTATTAAAATATATTATTATTATTATTAGTATTTTATTATTAGTATGCATATTGTATTTTAGTATATAATTATTATAAAGTATATTATATTATAGTACAGTGTATTATAGTACATTATATTAGAGTATATTATATTATAGTATATTATATAGTACATTATATTATATTATTATTGTATTATTATAAGTAGTATATTATTATTGTATTATTATAAGTGGTATATTATTATTGTATTATTATAAGTGGTATATTATTATTGTATTATTATAAGTAGTATATTATTATTTTATTATTATAAGTGGTATATTATTATTGTATTATTATAAGTGGTATATTATTATTGTATTATTATAAGTGGTATATTATTATTGTATTATTATAAGTGGTATATTATTATTGTATTATTATAAGTGGTATATTATTATTGTATTATTATAAGTGGTATATTATTATTAATATGTTAATTAATTTGGTGAGCAGCCTCTCTGAGACTCCTGTATCTTTGCTTCCGTCTCCTCTTCCTCCTCTCCTCCACACTACCCAAGCTCTCATTCTTCTTCTTATTTTCATTATTATTATTATTTGATATATGATTATGATTATTACTATTAGTAGTAGTAGTATTAGTAGTAGTAGTAAAAGTATTAGTAGTAAGAGTATTAGTAGTAGTAGTAAAAGTATTAGTAGTAGTAGTAGTAGTAGTAATAGTAGTAGTAGTAGTAGTAGTAGTAGTAGTAGTAGTAGTAGTAGTAGTAGTAGTAGTAGTAAAAGTATTAGTAGTAAGAGTATTAGTAGTAGTAGTAAAAGTATTAGTAGTAGTAGTAGTAGTAGTAATAGTAGTAGTAGTAGTAGTAGTAGTAGTAGTAGTAGTATTTAGGTCCTCCGTATTCCTGTTAATAATATCATCATTATCACTGTTATAAATCAAAGTCCCATTAATATTCTTATCCTTGCTATTATTATTATTATTATTATTATTATTATGTACGACATGAAGATCATTATCATCATTATTTCGTGCCATGACGTCATCATCGTTATCAAGCGTTCTACAGCTACATGAAGAATTTATACTTTCGGAACTATCCTCATCATCATCACTCACATCACCACCATCATCATCACTGTCATCACTTCCTCCATCATCATCATCACTACCACCATCACCATCATCATCTTCACCAACTGATAAGATCTCGACATTATCTAGCAATGAGTAACTGATGGGTATATCGTCCTTTTTGATATCACTATCATCACCATCATCATCTTTAATAACAGTGTTATAATCTTTTGAATCATCATCATCACCATTCTTCTTTTTATGATTAGTATTATTATAAGTTGTATGACGTATAATATCATCATCATCATCATCACCATCGCCATCTTTTATAACTATATTACTTTTGTTCATATTATTGCTTCCACCCATCAAACCACTACCACCACCAACACTATTATCATTACCACCACCAACACTATTATCACTACCAGCACCAACACTATTATCACTACCAGCACCAACACTTTTATCATTACCAACACCAACACTATTACCATTACCACCACCACCAACACTATTATCATTACCACCACCAACACTATTATCATTACCACCACCAACAATATTATTACTACCACCACCAACACTATTATCATTACCACTACCACCAACAC
>OX030962.1:3893738-3966238 GCA_943735955.1 Piscicola geometra
AGAAGGATGGGGTGAAAAATGGATGGGAAGAAGGATGAAAAGAAAAATGGATGGGAAGAAGGATGAAAAGAAAAATGGATGGGAAGAAGGATGAAAAGAAAAATGGATGGGAAGAAGGATGAAAAGAAAAATGGATGGGAAGAAGGATGAAAAGAAAAATGGATGGGAAGAAGGATGAAAAGAAAAATGGATGGGAAGAAGGATGAAAAGAAAAATGGATGGGAAGAAGGATGGGGTGAAAAATGGATGGGAAGAAGGATGAAAAGAAAAATGGATGGGAAGAAGGATGGGGTGAAAAATGGATGGGAAGAAGGATGAAAAGAAAAATGGATGGGAAGAAGGATGAAAAGAAAAATGGATGGGAAGAAGGATGGGGTGAAAAATGGATGGGAAGAAGGATGAAAAGAAAAATGGATGGGAAGAAGGATGGGGTGAAAAATGGATGGGAAGAAGGATGGGGTGAAAAATGGATGGGAAGAAGGATGGGGTGAAAAATAGATAGGATAGTGAATGGGAGGATGAATGGGATGGGATAGTGAATGGGAGGATGAATGGGATGGGATAGTGAATGGGAGGATGAATGAGGTGGGATAGTGAATGGGAGGATGAATGGGAGGATGAATGGGATGGGATAGTGAATGGGAGGATGAATGGGATGGGATAGTGAATGGGAGGATGAATGGGATGGGATAGTGAATGGGAGGATGAATGAGGTGGGATAGTGAATGGGAGGATGAATGGGGTGGGATAGTGAATGGGAGGATGAATGGGAGGATGAATGGGATGGGATAGTGAATGGGAGGATGAATGGGATGGGATAGTGAATGGGAGGATGAATGGGATAGGATAGTGAATGGGAGGATAAATGGATGGGATAGTGAATGGGATGGGATAGTGAATGGGAGGATGAATGGGGTGGGATAGTGAATGGGAAGATGAATGGGGTGGGATAGTGAATGGGAGGATGAATGGATGGGAGGATGAATGGGATGGAGCACCAATGAGGTCGGTGTGCGTGCTGCTGCAAGTGCTGATGATGGAGGCTCTTGTGTTCTTGTGGCTGCAGCTGGTGGCAGCCTCCATTGCGTCTGGTGTCTTGTCAACTTTCTTGCACTGAATGCTTCTGAAACATCTGGAATTATTCGCTTATATATTTATTGATTAATTAATTTAAATAATATGAATAAATAATTTAATTTAAGACTGTATTATTCATTTATAAATAATGAAATTAAGATAAATAAAATTTTGAATGAGTGAATTTTGAATAATGCCAAAATCAAAATATCTTCAAACCTTGAAAGTGACATTTTCCAAGTTTTCAAGACAGCACATCTCCACAACCATGACGACAACAAGACGCCCGTACCAAAGAAACAAAACATTTCCAAGATGGCGGTCGCTATTGCTGGCTTCGTTTCGAAAAAACAGGAATTTGTTTGGTTCAAGGAGGTTGTTTCAAGACGATTTTGGACATTCCAATTATTATGATTATGATTATTATGGTTATTATAATTCTTAATTATTTCATGATTATTATTATTATTATTATTATAATCAGCATCATCATCAAGACTATCAGGCAAGATCTTGTAAATGTTCGACTTGCAACTGTAATTGAAAGTTTACTTTTAGTTCTTTCACAACTATAACTATGAAGTATTATATACTTAGTTAGTTAGTTAGTTAGTTAGTTAGTATATCAACTTAGTTATATACTTAGTTAGTTAGTTAGTTAGTTAGTTAGTTAGTTAGTTAGTTAGTTAGTTAGTTAGTTAGTTAGTTAGTTAGTTAGTTAGTTAGTTAGTTAGTTAGTTAGTTAGTTAGTTAGTTAGTTAGTTAGTTAGTTAGTTAGTTAGTTAGTTAGTTAGTTAGTTAGTTAGTTAGTTAGTTAGCTAGTTAGTTAGTTAGTATATCAACTTAGCATAACGAAGTAAGTTGCACACACGCAACTCACATGATGTACTTCCTTAAGGACAGTTGCCAAGAGGAGTTGTGCACGATGTGGTGCACGTGCAGGCAAGTGTGCACGAGGCAGAAGAGAACCAAAAAGACTGAAAACACCCCTGGAAAGTATTAATAATAAAAATAATAACAATAATAATAGCAGGGTATAGATATATTAATGTTTAGAGATATAAAAATAAATAAATAAAACACTAACTATAATAATAAGAACAATAAGTATAAAAATAGAATTAATAATAATAGAAGTCATGGTAATAATAGTATTAGAAATATATAAATAATATTGATAATGATTATAAAATGATGATGACGATGATGACAATGGTAGTATGATAATGATGATGATGACGATGGTAGTATGATAATGATGATGATGATGATTACCGATTCGGATGATGGAGCTCTTCATTTTCATCTTCTTCTCCACCAACACTTGGTCCTCCGGCCTGTTGCTCATCAACCTCAATGATAACATACCTGTGGTGAAGATGACGATGATGATGGTGATGATGATGATGATGATGTTGATGATGATGTCGATGATGATGGTGGTGATGATGATGATGATGATGGTGGTGATGATGATGATAATGATGATGATGATGATGTTGATGATGATGATGTTAATAAGGACAAGGATGATGGCGAACTAAAAAGTACAAAAACAACAATAATAATAATAATTTAAATTGATTAATTAAACAAAATGACCTTTAATGAGAAAGAATAGAGTGAGAGAGGTGGAGATGATGGGGGGGAAGATGATGAAAGTGGTGATAGAGAGATGGTTGTTATGGTGTATGCTGCACACACCCCTCGTGGGATGACCAGTGATCTGAGAGGGTGGATGTGGGTAGGTGTGTGGTAATTGGGCAGTGGATGGGATGTAATTGGTGGTGCAGTGTTAATTGGTGGCGGGAACGTGATGTGGTTAGATCTCTTCAATTAACGTTTAGGTTTTGAACAACTTTAAAACCACCAATGGTGGTTACTAACAACATCATCATCAGTACCACCACCATCATTATCACCACCACCTGGGTGAAGGTGAGGGTGAGGATGGTGAAGACGATGCTGGTTGACCAAACTCCCAAGTGCAGAACCACTTCCTTCGCCCTGACCTCTCGACGTGACTTCTCGAAGGAGAGCTGGCAGTGGGTGAGGTTGGTGAGAAGTAGGGTGGGTGAAAGGGGGGTGAGGAGTAGGGTGGGTGAGGTTGATGAAAGGTAGGGTGGGTGAAAGGGGGGTGAGGAGTAAGGTGGGTGAGGATGATGAAAGGTAGGGTGGGTGAAAGGGGGGTGAGGAGTAGGGTGGGTGAGGTTGATGAAAGGTAGGGTGGGTGAAAGGGGGGTGAGGAGTAGGGTGGGTGAGGTTGATGAAAGGTAGGGTGGGTGAAAGGGGGGTGAGGAGTAGGGTGGGTGAAGTTGGTGAGAAGTAGGGTGGGTGAAAGGGGGATGAGGAGTAGGGTGGGTGAGGTTGATGAAAGGTAGGGTGGGTGAAAGGGGGGTGAGGAGTAGGGTGGGTGAGGTTGATGAAAGGTAGGGTGGGTGAAAGGGGGGTGAGGAGTAGGGTGGGTGAGGTTGGTGAGAAGTAGGGTGGGTGAAAGGGGGGTGAGGAGTAGGGTGGGTGAGGTTGATGAGAAGTAGGGTGGGTGAAAGGGGGGTGAGGAGTAGGGTGGGTGAGGTTGATGAAAGGTAGGGTGGGTGAAAGGGGGGTGAGGAGTAGGGTGGGTGAGGTTGATGAAAGGTAGGGTGGGTGAAAGGGGGGTGAGGAGTAGGGTGGGTGAGGTTGATGAAAGGTAGGGTGGGTGAAAGGGGGGTGAGGAGTAGGGTGGGTGAGGTTGATGAAAGGTAGGGTGGGTGAAAGAGGGATGAGGAGTAGGGTGGGTGAGGTTGATGAAAGGTAGGGTGGGTGAAAGGGGGGTGAGGAGTAGGGTGGGTGAGGTTGATGAAAGGTAGGGTGGGTGAAAGGGGGGTGAGGAGTAGGGTGGGTGAGGTTGATGAAAGGTAGGGTGGGTGAAAGGGGGGTGAGGAGTAGGGTGGGTGAGGATGATGAAAGGTAGGGTGGGTGAAAGGGGGGTGAGGAGTAGGGTGGGTGAGGTTGATGAAAGGTAGGGTGGGTGAAAGGGGGGTGAGGAGTAGGGTGGGTGAGGATGATGAAAGGTAGGGTGGGTGAAAGGGGGGTGAGGAGTAGGGTGGGTGAGGTTGATGAAAGGTAGGGTGGGTGAAAGAGGGATGAGGAGTAGGGTGGGTGAGGTTGATGAAAGGTAGGGTGGGTGAAAGGGGGGTGAGGAGTAGGGTGGGTGAGGTTGATGAAAGGTAGGGTGGGTGAAAGGGGGGTGAGGAGTAGGGTGGGTGAGGTTGATGAAAGGTAGGGTGGGTGAAAGGGGGGTGAGGAGTAGGGTGGGTGAGGATGATGAAAGGTAGGGTGGGTGAAAGGGGGGTGAGGAGTAGGGTGGGTGAGGTTGATGAAAGGTAGGGTGGGTGAAAGGGGGGTGAGGAGTAGGGTGGGTGAGGTTGATGAAAGGTAGGGTGGGTGAAAGGGGGGTGAGGAGTAGGGTGGGTGAGGTTGATGAGAAGTAGGGTGGGTGAAAGGGGGGTGAGGAGTAGGGTGGGTGAGGTTGATGAAAGGTAGGGTGGGTGAAAGGGGGGTGAGGAGTAGGGTGGGTGAGGTTGATGAAAGGTAGGGTGGGTGAAAGAGGGATGAGGAGTAGGGTGGGTGAGGTTGATGAAAGGTAGGGTGGGTGAAAGGGGGGTGAGGAGTAGGGTGGGTGAGGTTGATGAAAGGTAGGGTGGGTGAAAGGGGGGTGAGGAGTAGGGTGGGTGAGGATGATGAAAGGTAGGGTGGGTGAAAGGGGGGTGAGGAGTAGGGTGGGTGAGGATGATGAAAGGTAGGGTGGGTGAAAGGGGGATGAGAAGGATGAGCGAAAAAGTGAGGGTGGGTAAGGGGTAGGAGATAGATTGGAGAATAGAATTGTTTGGAGTTTTAGTGTTCCAATGAGTGTTGTCTCTCCACCAACACCATCGTTGCTGCCCTATTCAAAACCCCGTATGATTCTCCAAATCATTATCGCTCGCATCATCATCATCATAAAAATCATCACCCTCCCCCCCCCCCATCATCATCATCAATCCCACCACCATCATCATACCCCATCATCATCATCATACCCCATCATCATCATCATACCCCATCATCATCATCCCCCTCTCATTCTATTATCATCATCAGGAGCACCTGCCAGGTGTATGCGAAGATGAGGAGCCATCAACATTATCATCATCAACACCATCATCATCATCATCATCACCATCAGTAACACAATCCCCCTCCTATTATCATCATCATCTCCACCATCACCACCACCATCATCCCCATCCTCATCATCATCAGGAGCACCTGCCAGGTGTAGGCGAGGATGAGGAGCCAGAGGAGGGATGCGAGGGAGCAGAAGTGGATGGTGAGGAAGGTGATGACGCACCATGATGAGTCCCTGGAGCTTGATGGGGGGGGGGGGTGGGTAGTTGAGGGTAGGAGGGTGGGTGAGGGTAGGAGGGTGGGTGAAGGTAGGAGGGTGCGTGAGGGTAGGAGGGTGGGTGAGGGTTGGAGGGTGGGTGAGGGTAGGAGGGTGGGTGAGGGTAGGAGGGTGGGTGAGGGTAGGAGGGTGGGTGAGGGTAGGAGGGTGGGTGAGGGTAGGAGGGTGGGTGAGGGTAGGAGGGTGGGTGAGGGTAGGAGGGTGGGTGAGGGTAGGAGGGTGGGTGAGGGTAGGAGGGTGGGTGAGGGTAGGAGGGTGGGTGAGGGTAGGAGGGTGGGTGAGGGTAGGAGGATGGGTGAGGGTAGGAGGATGGGTGAGGGTAGGAGGGTGTGTGAGGGTAGGAGGGTGGGTGAGGGTAAGAGGGTGGGTGAGGGTAGGAGGGTGGGTGAGGGTAGGAGGGTGGGTGAGGGTAGGAGAGTGGGTGAGGGTAGGAGGGTGGGTGAGGGTAGGTGGGTGGGTGAGGGTAGGAGGGTGGGTGAGGGTAGGAGGGTGCGTGAGGGTAGGAGGGTGCGTGAGGGTAGGAGGGTGCGTGAGGGTTGGAGGGTGGGTGAGGGTTGGAGGGTGAGTGAGGATTGGAGATGGGTGGAGTGGGGGGATGAGTAAAAAACGGGAATGGGTGGGAGTAGGGGTGGAGACGAATGTCTAATTTATACTTACAATACAATTCAATACACAATAACAGCATACAATAATTAATGAAGTAGCGCTGGCGATTAAAGTTTCATCATCATCATCATCCTCATCATCATCAACATCCTCAACTGGGTAACGAACAATGGCTCGGTGATGATGGGTGTGCCGTCTTGGTTGCAAATGATGCTGTTTTGAGGTAGCGACATCTGCGGCAGTATCCACGCAATGGTCGCTATGCCGAAACAGACGTTGGTGTAGAGGATGATGTTGTCAGGAAAAGTGTTCAAGGAGCGCCAGTTGATGAAGAAGGAGGCCTGGTTATGATGATGATGGTGGTGGTTATGATGATGATGATGGTGGTGGCGATAATGATGATTACGATACTGGTAATGATCGATGCAAAACAACATTTTAAAAAACTCAAAAAATGAGTTAACTTCCCTCAACAAACACACTCACAATGACAAAGGAACTGGCAAGCAGGCATACAAGGCCCAGTGAAATAATGAGATTCTTGTTGAGGGAGAGTTGGTGGGGCGTGAAGAAGGGGGAGTGGCACGGGAGGGAGCAGCCCTCGAAACCAGGGTACCACTGCTTCTGATCGGTGGAAGGAAGCAGGATTTGAGGACATGTGGACGATTTAGCAGACGACTTTGTGTAGGCGGTTTCTTTCTGTTTGTGATGGTGGTGGTTGTTTTGAAAGTAGCATGATTATCATCTTTAATCAATGGAACTAAATATTCTTGACAAAGATTATTAATCTTTTATAAATTATTCAATTATGAGATATATTAGTTAACTAATTAATTTAAATAAAAAACTGCAATTACATTTACTGGTTAAACCATTAAATTTAAAAAAACAAAAATATAACTGCACTTACCAAGCAGCCTCTGACAAAAGAGGCATGTTCACAACGCAAGAAGTCCGGCCATAGTTCCTGCATCAAACTGCACGGGCCCCTGCTCACCTCACACAGCTCCTTGTTCGGCAGCTGCACGGTCGAGAAGTTACCAGACGAGTTGTAGTGGCACTTGGGAAGGTAAACCGCGCACAAAACCGGTCTGACTACTTCCCAACATTTTGGAATTGTTCGTAGATTGTTCCAGCGTTGGAGGGATGTTTCGATGGAGTTGATAGTGGAAATGTTGGTGAAGATGTTGGTGGTGGAGAGGTAGTTCAAGCTGCCATGCAAACACTGATTGTCACTCATGGGGAAGCAGACGTCTCCTGGTATTTGCTTGTAGCACAGTTCATCAAATTGCATTGGGGTTGAGGCTTTGATTTTGTAGATCATCATTATTAAAAATAGTGACTTTAGAATCATGATTATTTTAATAAATTTCATACAATTAAAATTTGTATAATATTTTGAAGAAAAATTAAAACAAATAACTTAGAATCTAAGTCTTAGATTATCATTTAAAAATTGTAAGTTTTCAAAGAAAGCCAATAAAATGAAAACTGCATCTAAGTTGAATTCAAAAAAATATTTATGAGTTTAATTTTGAAATTTTAAAAATAATTATCACAAATTTCAATTTTTTTAAATATTATAAGTTACGATTTTTAAAGTTAAAACTTAAATTTCACTTTAAACCCATATGATACTCCCATCAAGTTGAGAAAACCTGAAAATTTTGATTTAAATTTTAAATGGATTTCATCTAGTGTTTATAGTTTTTATAAATTGTTTAAAGTTTAAATAGTTAAATATTTAATAAATAAGTACTTTCCAAAATGGTTGACTTTTTAGCCGAAAACAACTCTTGCGGCAAAATGATTTTGAATTTGGTATCCAACGGAAACGCCATTCTGGCAGAAATAATGCGTCTTTCTCGTTTCGTGCCTGCAGTCTTCACGAACAAAATTCCGCAAGAACTAAGCAAGTATTCGGGCCTGCTCTTCGACTTCAGCTACTTCAAGAGTGTCGACTACTACGAGAACCACATCCAGAACCAGCCTGTTGGTGTATTAAGCAAGAATTTTTAACCGTAAAAAGTTAATTAATATTCTGTATATATTAGTTATAGTTGAGGATACCGCATAGTTTTCATAAAATATCATTATCATTATGATGTGATTATAACTAGACAAAAGCATGGGTGCATCTTTGTTCGTAATCCTTCATTTCCTTTCACTTGAACGCCATGACGGCCAGGGAATGGAGGAGTTGGACGAGGAGTTCAAGGAGAACTACCTCGAGGCACTCGGTCAATTCTACCAACTCTTCGAGGCCATCCACAAATATGTCACTGACCTAAATAGGTTGATTGACATCATCAACATAAAAAAATAATATTTCTTTCTGATACCAACATTAAATTATACCATCAATGAATAAAAATCAATATTTTAAATGATTTAAATGAATAAAATACTTTAATATATTTTAATTCAACTACGTCATCCCCACCACTACTACAACTAACACCATCACTACAACCTCCACCACTATCACCACCACACCACCTCCACTACAACCACCACCACTACAACCACCACCACCACTATCACCACACCACTACTACCACCACCACCACAGGTATGTGGATGACTTGAATGAGGGAGTTTACATCCAGCAAACAGTCGAATCTGTTCTGAGGGATGGAGATGGAAAACAACTACTGGTATCCTCCATTTATTCATTCATCTATCTTTCTATCCATCCATTTATTAATTCCTCCATCCATCTTTCTATCCATCCATCTATTTTTTCAGTCATATTTCCATCAATCCATTCATTTATTCATTCATTCATTCATTCATCGATCCATTCATCCATCTATTGATTCAGCTATTCATCTATTCTTCAATTCTTCAATCCACTCATCTATCTATCCATTCATCCATCCATCTATTCTCTCGCCTATCCATCCATTCATCAACTCATCCATCCATCCATCCACGCAGATAGAAGGAGTGTACCTGTATGGGGTGATGATGATGATGTTGGATGTGGAGATGGAGGGTGCAGTTAGGGAGAGGATGCTGGTTTCCTACTACAGATACTCGTGCCTACTCCGCTTCCATTCACTTTTTTATCCAACTTTTGTAATAGAAAAATATGTCATGAAAATGATATGTTTTTATATTTTCATTTAGCCAATACATCCATTTTTTCACACTTTGTTTCCATTCCTTTCTCTCCACAAAATCTACTTCTCTCCTTCCTCTCCCTTCTACAACACCCCTACTTCTCTCTTCCCCATTCCACCCTTCTTTCGTCCACCCTCCTTTCATCCATCCTCCCTCCCTACATCCAAACCAGAACATCCCGATCCAACTCGGATAGTGGTGTGGATGAGGTGTGCAAGCTGTTACGCAGCAGTGGAGGAGGTGGTGGAGGTGGTGGAGGTGGAGGTGGGGGTGGAGGTAGAAGGACTTCAGGGTGTCCTGAAGAGTATTTGAGGTGGGTGGAGGTGGATCTATCCATCCACTTATTTAGCCATCCATCCATCCATTAATCCACCTACCAGTCCATCAACTCACCCTTCCATTTATCCTTCCATCCATCCTTCAATACATCCATTCATCCCACTATCCATCCATCCACCATCCATCCATCCACCATCCATCCATCCACCATTCATCCATCCACCATCCATCCATCCATCAATCCATCCACCATCCATCCATCCATTTATCTATCTATCTTATCCATCCATCAGACGCATCCCAATCAACCCATCTTTCATATCGATGGTTATTGGTCGACTGAGATCTGATGACCTTTACAACCAGCTATCCATCTTTCCCCATCCCGATCACCGGTCCACCGCTCTGGCCACCCAAGCTTCATCCCTTTTCATCCTCCTCCACTTCACGCCATCCATCCTCCACAACCATCCGTCCATCATGAGGGAAATTGTGGATAAGTTCTTTTCCGATAATTGGGTGGGTTGGTGTGGATGGGTGGGGGAATGTGGGTTTGGATGTGGATGGGTGAAAGTGGGTTGGTGTGGATGGGTGGGGGAGTGAGGGTTGTGGGTTGGTGGGTTTGGGTGAGGATGGGTGAAAGTGGGTTGGTGTGGATGGGTGGGGGAGTGAGGGTTGTGGGTTGGTGGGTTTGGGTGAGGATGGGTGAAAGTGGGTTGGTGTGGATGGGTGGGGGAGTGAGGGTTGTGGGTTGGTGGGTTTGGATGCGGATGGGTGAAAGTGGGTTGGGGTGGATGGGTGAATATGTGTTAGTGTGCGCGGGTGAGTGAATCTGTGTATGTGCTTTTGTTCACTTAGTAAAGGGCGCTATACAAATTATTAGTGATTGATTGATTGATTGATTGATTGTAGTTATGCTTGGGTAGGTGTGGAGGATAATTTAGAAAAATCGCAAAGTTGAAATCTTTTAAATTAAAGTACACTTAAATTTTTTTTTCTTCTACTCAATCAATCAACCAGTCATCATCCACCCCATTCCGCGCACACACTCTTCTCTTGCATCCCACCCCGCCCAACCATCCCAACCCACATAACAATCCAAACTCATGCCAACTCACTCAACCACCTCAAACCACATACACCCACCTAACCTTCCCAAACCACCTCCATCCACCTGACCATTCCATTCCATCCACCTAACCATCCCATTCCATCCACCTAACCATCCCATTCCACCCCCCCCCCCCCCCCCACCATTTTTCCTTCTCTCGCAGGTGATCAGCGTCTACATGGGCAGAGTGGTCAATCTGGTGGACGCATGGTTGCCCTACAGGGCTGCCTCACAAGCCCTCAACAACACCATCGAGTATAGCCACGTTAGGGCACTGGTAAGGGGTGATGATGATGATGATGATGATGATGATAATGATGATGATGATGATGATGATGGCTATGATGGTGGTGGTCATGAGGGTTGTGATGATGATGATGAGGAAGAAGAGAAGAAGAATTATGGTTTTTATCATTATTTATTTTGTTAAATAATTTTTATAATTTTATTCTATTTTTTTTCTTATTATCATTGGCTATCATTATTATAATCAGTCAACCAATCCACTCATCAACCAACCCACTCAACTCACCCAAGCCACATCTCATACCCACCCATCACCCACCAAGCCACCAATCCACCAATCCATCGAGACAGACGGCAAGACACAAGGCGAGCCTCGTTGAATTGACCGCCAAATTGCACTCACTCCTGAAGGAGGGAACATTGGCCGATGAGTACGTCATGAAACACAGCGGGAAACTGCTCGACCTGGTGAGGCAGTGCAACGTGACCCTGAGGTGGCTGCTGCTGCATACATCTGGTGATCCACTCCATGGTTGCTTGGGGGGGGGGGGGGGGGGTTTGGTGGAGATTTTGAGGGGAGGGGGGTTTCAGGGGGAAGGGTTGGCTTTTTGGGTGGATGGGTAGCTGGGTAGATAAAAGCAATTTTTAAAAATATTATTTATAGATTCCTTCTTTAAAATCTTAACCACCACCACCACTGCATCATCGTCAACCACCACCACCAAAGAATGCACCAGTAAGAAATGCAGGCAACTGAGGGAGGTGGTGGTGGGGGAGTTGAGGGGGGTGGTGGGGGGAGGGGTGGGTGATGAAGAACTCTTCACCTTTCTTCTTCTCACCTCCGAACTTGAACTCATTCTCAAAGAGGTCACATGCAGTGAATTGATGGATGGATGAGTGAATTGATGGATGGAGGAGTGAATTGATGGATGGAGGAGTGAATTGATGGATGGAGGAGTGAATTGATGGATGGAGGAGTGAATGGATGGATGGAGGAGTGAATGGATGCATTGAAGGGTGAATGCATGGATGGAAGGATGAATTGATGCATGAATGAAGTTATGGAGGGGTGAATAAATGCATTGGGGGGTAAATGGTTGGATGGAGTGGTGAATGGATGCATGGATGGGTGAATGGATGCATGGATGGGTGAATGGATGCATGGATGGGTGAATGGATGCATGGAGGAGTGAATAGATGCGTTTTGATAACCCATTAAAATCAAAATCCATCCCATCTCTAATCCCATCCCACCCACCCCATCCCAAATTCATCTCAGACCTTCAGAAGGCTATTGGATGATAGAGAGAAGATGTGGGATGGTGAGAAGAGAGAGGGGGTGGGCACATTGCAAGAGTTGGCAGACGCATTCCTGGGAGACCGACCTCTGAGCAGACTACCCAAGAATGGTCTGTTCTAACAGTTTATTATTGTTATTATTATTATTATTATTATTATTGAAAAAAGTATTTTTTTAAATCCTGATTTTGTTTTGAAATGCTTTGTTTTAATTTTCTATCTTTTTTTCAGAAAGAGAATATTTTATAAATTCAGTTAATACCTTCGCAATCACCATCACTATCGTCATCATAATCACAATCCTCACCACCCCTTCCACTAGCCCCATCATCACTCCCACCCCCATCACCACCCTATCATCACCATCATCATCATCCCCACCACAACCACCACTACCATTATCACCAAACCCGCACCTCCATCCCCACCCCCACCACTCCCATCATCATCATCATCATGACGACTACAACGACAGACAAACTCCACAAGTGGTTTGGGGAGATGGCCGGGAGGGTGGACAGGTTGCAGTTGGACGGGGGCATGTTGACTGGAGGCAGGATCGTCAAGATGGTGCATGCGCTGGATCAGGTGGCTTTGGGATGGGGGGTTTGGGATGAGGGCTTTGGGATGGGGGTTTGGGATGGGGGGTTTGGGATGAGGGCTTTGGGATGGGGCTTTGGGATGGGGCTTTGGGATGGGGGTTTGGGATGGGGGTTTGGGATGGGGGTTTGGGATGGGGGTTTGGGATGGGGGCTTTGAGATGGGGGTTTGGGATGGGGGCTTTGAGATGGGGGTTTGGGATGGGAGTTTGGGATGGAGGGTTTGGGATGGGGGTTTGGGATGGGGGCTTTGAGATGGGGGTTTGGGATGGGGGTTTGGGATGGGGGTTTGGGATGGGGGTTTGGGATGGGGGCTTTGGGATGGAGGTTTGGGATGGGGGCTTTGAGATGGGGGTTTGGGATGGGGGGTTTAGCTAAAGAAGCGAAGAACATGAGCGAGAACATGCGAACAGACACACGAACGGCGAACAGGTGCAAGAGTTCCACCAGGTGGAGAACGTGCAGGTGAAGCAGTTCATCGACGACAGCAAGAACTGCCTCTACAAGATGATCAAGGTTTGTTTGTTCGTGTGTTCGTTTGTTTGTTTGTTCGTTTGTTTGTTTGTTCGTGTGTTCGTTTGTTTGTTTGTTCGTTTGTTTCTTTTTTAAATTTGGTTCTCCGTTGTTATTGCATGATCATCATGATCATCATGATCATCATCATCATCATCATCATCATCATCATCATCACCCTCAGGTGCTGAACACAAAAGAAGACACCTTGATCAACCTCCAGTTCATCTCCGACCTCTCCTATGCATGGAAAATCATCGACAAGTAAGCATCATCATCATCACCATCGCTACCATGAATGATAGTAATAATTATAATGATTATTATATACAATAATAATAATATAAATAATATACTAAAATACTAATATAAATAATATAATAAAATTTAATAAAAATAATAATATAAATCATAATATAAAAAATAATATAAATAATATTAATGATAATATAAATTATATAAATAATAATAATAATAATAATAATAACGGCATTTCCTTGCAGTTTGACGGCACACATGCAGGCGGGCATCAGGAGGGACCCCTTTCTCGTCATCAAACTGCGCGCCACCGTTCTCAAAGTCATTAATTATATATTTCATTATTATTTATATTTTTTATTATTTATATTTATATTTTTTTATTATTTATATTTATATTTTTTTATTATTTATATTTATATTTTTTTATTATTTATATTTATATTTTATTATAATTTATATTATTATTTATATTTATATTTATATTATTATTAGTAGCAGTAGAAGAATGTAATAATAGTTTTCTATAACCTTTTTTTCTATAAAGAATTTTTAAAATCATCAATATCATCACCCTCATCATCATCACCATCATCCTCATCATCATCATCCTCACAAACACCATGCATCTCCACCACCACCACCCATCTCTATAAATAGCTCGCCTCAGCCCTCGACCTGCCTCTCTTCCGCATCAACCAATCAAACAGCGAGGACTTGATGAGCGTGTCGCAGTTCTATTCGGGTCAGTTGGTGACGTATGTACGCAAGGTTCTACAGGTGAGGGGGGTGGTTAGGGGGGGGTGGTTAGAGGGGGGGTGGTTAGGGGGGGAGTGGTTAGGGGGGGAGTGGTTAGTGGGGAGTGGTTAGGGGGTGGTGGTTAGAGGGGGGGGGTGGTTAGAGGGGGGGGGGGTGGTTAGGGGGGGGGGTTAGGGTTAGGGGGGGGAGTGGTTAGGGGGGGAGTGGTTAGGGGGGGGGGGTGGTTAGAGGGGGTGTGGTTAGGGGGGGAGTGGTTAGGGGGGGGGTGGTTAGGGAGGGAGTGGTTAGGGGGGGAGTGGTTAGGTGAGGGGGGTGGTTAGGGAGGGGGTGGTTAGGGGGGGGAGGTTATTTTTGTTTTCTGGCTTATCAAATTGTTGTTGTTATTGTTTTATTTTCATTTTTTTATTACTTCTGTAATAGTAATTTTTATTTTTTCTATTACTTTTGTAATATTCATTTTTTAATCGTTTCTATTATCATTATAATTATTATCATAAATATTTATATTATTATTCTAACTATTATTATTATTATTATTGTTACTTTATTATTATTATTATTATTATTATTATTGACATTATTGGACAGATAATTCCGGAAACGATGTTCGTGCTCCTTTCGCAGATCATCGACCTCTTGACCAACAATATCAAGGAGGTTCCTACTAGGTGCTGATGATGATTATGGTTATGATGATGATGGTTATGATGATGATGATGATGGTTATGATGATGATGGTGGTGGTGGTGGTTATGATGATGATGGTGTTGGTGGTGGTGGTGATGATGGTGATGGTGAAGATGGTGTTGAAGGTGGTGATGATGATGATGGTGTTGGTGGTGGTGATGATGATGATCTCATAACAGGTTGGAGAAAGAAAAGTTGAGGGAGTATGCTCAGTTGGATGATCGCTACAAGGTACAAAAACACACACACACACACACACACACACACACACACAAACATACACACACAAAACACAAAACACACACAATCACACACACACACACACAAACACACACACACAGGCACACACACAAGCACACATACACACACACATACACACACACACACAATCACACATACACACACACACACACAGGTAGCACAACTGACTCAAGCCATTTCTATTTTCACTGAAGGAATGCTGAAGATGAAATCAACATTAGTTGGAATCATTAAGGTGCTGATAATGATGATTGTGAGGATGATAATGATGATAGTAATTATGATGATGATGATGATGATGATGATGATGGTGATGGTGATAGTGATTATGATGGTAGGAGTATCGAGTGATGAAGATGATGAATATGAAGATAGGAACAAAGCTATGATGTTGATGATGAGGATAGTGATGATGATGATAGTGATGATGAGGATAATTATAGAAGCGAAGATTCGACGATGACGGCGGTAGCAAAAAAAAAATAATAAAGAGCTAAATTAGAATTCGTTTTGTTTATTAGATAGACCCCAAACGCTTGTTGGAGGATGGGGTGAGGAAGGAGTTGGTGAGGAGGGTTGCCATGGCGATTGACAACACTCTCGTCTTCAAAGATAAGAAGGTGCTTGATGATGATGATGGTGATGGTGTTGATGGTGGGGATGATGATGGTGATGGTGATGATGGGGAGAAAGAAGAGGAAGATGATGATGGGGCGATGACAACAAATGAATTTTTTTATTTCTACCGTCATTTCCAAAAAAAATGAAAAAAGACAAAAAAAGTAAAATTAAGGCAACTTAAAAATAAAACGCTGGTCTATCTATGCCACCCACCCACTAACCCATCCCATTGCACCTCCCCTTTGCACCCACCACCCAACCCACCCATTGGAGCAGCAGGGGGGTGGTCTGATGGAGAGGCTGGATGAGCTGGGCAGGTTGATGGACGGGTATAGGAGGTCATTCGAGTATATACAGGACTACGTTGACCTGTATGGCCTCAAGGTGGGTGGGTCGGTGGGTCTGGAAGGTTTTAATCGTTCTTGGTTCTATTGTTAGTTTTAGGATTTGAGATGTGGCATTTTTTACCGATTGAGTCGTTTTTAGATTGATCAATTTTTCTCTTTATTCATCTTTCTTCCTTCTATCTCTTCATTAATTTATCAATCCAAAAATGTATCTATTTATGCATTCATCTGATTAACCTTCCATCCATCCATCTATCCATCCATCCATCCATCCATCTATCCATCCATCCATCCATCCATCCATCTATCCATCCATCCATCCATCCATCCATCCATCTATCCATCCATCCATCCATCCATCCATCCATCCATGGCAGGTCTGGCAAGAGGAGTTTTCTAGAATCATCAACTACAACGTCGAGCAAGAGTGTAATCTCTACGTCAGAAACAAGGTTGGGGGGGGGGGTAAGGGTTGGAGGGGGGGCAAGGGTTGGAGGGGGGGCAAGGGTTGGAGGGGGGCAAGGGTTGGAGGGGGGCAAGGGTTGGAGGGGGGCAAGGGTTGGAGAGGGGGCAAGGGTTGAAGGGGGGGCAAGGGTTGGAGGGGGGGCAAGGGTTGGAGAGGGGGCAAGGGTTGGAGGGGAGGCAAGGGTTGAAGGGGGGCAAGGGTTGGAGGGGGGGCAAGGGTTGGAGGGGAGGCAAGGGTTGAAGGGGGGGCAAGGGTTGGAGGGGGGGCAAGGGTTGGAGGGGGGTAATGGATTGGCCATGCTGGTGGTGTTGGGAGGAAGGGGATGGTGGCAGGAGAGTGAGAAAGGGGGGTAGTAGTGGATGGGAAGAGAGGAAGGGAGCATGGTGATGGTAGGAGAGGGGATGAGTAATGATGGGGTATGGTGCTGATGGGAAGGAAGTGGGAAAGGTGAGAGGCTGGAAAAGAGGGAGGATAGAGATTGGAAAGGGGAGGAAGGGCTAGAGAATGGATTGTAGAATGGAGTTAAGGGAAGAGAAAATCAAATCCACCCAATCAGATTCAAGACTGGCAGAGTGTCTACCAATCACAAAGCGTTCCCATCCCCATCTTCCCACCCATCGACTCGTCCGTCAATTCAATTGGACGCCTCGTCAAAGAAATCCTCAGAATCACCAATCCGCAGTGAGCAAGCAAGGGTGTTCAGCTTATTGTCTAAGTTATATTTAAAATATGCTAAATAATTATATTGCTTTTTTTCTTTTTATTCTCATTTTCTGATTTTATTCACACAAAAAATTAAATTAATTATGTTAATATTGCAAACAAATACTAATCCATAAATAGACAACATGCCCCTTCTCATCTTCCTTCTCTTCCTCCTTCTCTTTCTCCTCCTCTTCCTTTTCCTTCTTTTCCTCTTCTTCCTCCTTTCCTTCCTCCTCTTCCTCTTCAGGGCGTGCATCTACCTGGATCACATGGCAACATGGTACGACTACAAGACCAAACAGGAAGTCGTCACTGTCAAGCTCTTCCAGTCGCTAGAGGTGATGATGATGATGGTGGTGGTGATGATGATAATGGTGATGATGATGAGGGGGATGATGGTGTTGATGGTGGTGGTGATGATGATGATGGTGAGGGGGGTGATGATGATGATGATGGTGATGATGATGATGATGGTGATAGTGATGATGGTGGTGGTGATGATGATGAGGGGGATTGTGATGATGATGAGGGGGGTGTTGATGAGGGTGATGATGATGATGATGGTGATGATGATGATGGTGGTGGTGATGATGATGAGGGGGGTGTTGATGATGATGATGATGGTGATGATGATGTTGATGATGATGTCGTCCCGATGATGACGACGTGATGACAGAGGGCCATAGGAACGTGGGGACTCTCCGGGGTGGACCGACTGCTCTGCTTCATGATTACGCAATCACTCTCTTCCCTCCTCACCCACGTGGCCAAGCACGTGGTCGCCGATAAACAGCTGATGGAGGGTCTGACTAAACTACGCGTGCATTTAAAGATGGCGGGTGCTTGCGTGGAGGCGAAGAAGATGGCGTGGGAGGAAACCATGATGAAGGGTGATTATGGTCTGACTATCGGTTAAACTAATTAATGATAATTGAGTAAAGGTTTTTTAATTTTTAATTATCTTTTGTAAATTTAATTTGAAATTGATTTATCATCATCATCACCACCACCAGTCCATCCTCAGAAACTTTTGCAACCTCACATCTATAAGATCAACAAGCATCTGCCCAAGTGCCTTGATCTCATCCTCAAGGTTCCATTCATCCATCTATCCATCCATCCATCTATCCATCCATCCACCATCTATCCATCTATCCATCCATCTATCCATCCATCTATCCATCCATCTATCCATCCATCTATCCATCCATCTATCCATCCATCCACCATCTATCCATCTATCCATCCATCTATCCATCCATCCACCATCTATCCATCTATCCATCCATTTATCCATCTATCCATCTATCTATCCATCCATCCATCCACCATCTATCCATCAATCCATCCATCTATCCATCTATCTATCCATCCATCTATCCATCCATCCATCCATCTATCCATCCATCTATTCATCCATCTATCCATCCATCTATCCATCCACCATCCATCCACCATCCATCCACCATCCATCTATCCATCCATCTATCCATCCATCTATCCATCCATCTATCCATCCATCTATCCATCCATCTATCCATCCATCCATCTATCCATCCATCCATCTATCCATCCATCCATCCATCTATCCATCCATCTATCCATCCATCTATCCATCCATCTATCCATCCATCTATCCATCCATCTATCCATCCATCCATCCATCCATCCATCCATCCATCTATCCATCCATCCATCCACCATCCATCCATCCATCTATCCATCCATCCATCCATCTATCCATCCATCCATCCATCCATCCACCCACCATCCATCCATCCATCCATCCATCCATGCAGGTTGGTCAGATGCAGTTGTTGAGGCGGCTGATAGAACAGCAACTATCATCATCATGCACCTCCCACTCCAAATTCCTGCATGCCGCCCTCAGCAACCTCAACCAGTGAGGGAGGGGGAGGGAGGAGGGGGAGTGAAGGGGAGGGAGAGGGAGGGGGAGGGAGGGAGGGGCGGTGAGGGAGGGGGAGGGGGGAGGGGAGATGATGGGGCGCGAGGGTTCGGAGGAGGTGGGGAAGGTGGCGAGAGTGAATAATTGAACAAATAAGGCGGGGAAGGGAGATGAGGAGAGGCAGAGTGAGAGGAAGTGTTGTCTAAAGTTGAATGAGCCAGAAACAGTTTTCAATTTTTTTGGAAATTTTTTACTTTCACCATCATCATCATCACCATCATCATCACCATCATCATCCTCACCATCATCATCATCACCATCATCATCCTCACCATCATCATCCTCACCATCATCATCTTCACCATCATCATCTTCACCATCATCCTCACCACCACCATCACCATCATCATCCTCACCATCATCATCTTCACCATCATCATCCTCACCATCATCATCATCACCACCACCACCATCATCATCCTCACCACCATACAGCGCTCTACTCAGCGAAGCACAACAGCAGCAACAACAGCAACAGCCACTAGACACAGCTGCATCATCATCATCACCACCATCATCATCAGCATCATCATCAGGCGTCCTCCTATCTGATGTGACCTGCTGTTTGGAGGCAGCGGGTATCTACAACCCTTTGGAGAAGGTGGTTTAGGGCGAGGGGTAGGAAGAAGGTGATTGGGTGGGGGAAGGTAGGTGGTGGTGGAGGTTGGTGGGGTGGGGGGATGCATGGGTGTTGGTTGAAAGATTTGTTCGAGAGAGTTATTGGAGGATTCTTGAGGGGATTGGAGAAGGGGTGTGTAGAAGGAGGAGGGAGGGTTGGTGGAAGGAGGGGGGGAGGGTTGGTAGAGGGATCGGTGGAAGGAGGGGGGGAGGGTTGGTAGAGGGATCGGTGGAAGGAGGGGGGGAGGGTTGGTGGAGGGATCGGTGGAAGGAGGGAGGAAGGTTGGTGGAGGGATCGGTGGAAGGAGGGGGGAGGGTTGGTGGAGGGATCGGTGGAAGGAGGGGGAGGGTTGGTGGAGGGATCGGTGGAAGGAGGGAGGAAGGTTGGTGGAGGAATCGGTGGAAGGAGGGGGGAGGGTTGGTGGAGGGATCGGTGGAAGGAGGGGGAGGGTTGGTGGAGGGATTGGTGGAAGGAGGGGGAGGGTTGGTGGAGGGATTGGTGGAAGGAGGGGGGAGGGTTGGTGGAGGGATTGGTGGAAGGAGGGGGGAGGGTTGGTGGAGGGATCGGTGGAAGGAGGGGGAGGGTTGGTGGAGGGATTGGTGGAAGGAGGGGGGAGGGTTGGTGGAGGGATTGGTGGAAGAGGGGAGGGTTCAGAGGGATTTTTGGTTGAGTTTGTAGATAAATTGGGAATGGGAAGTGCGGTCGATGGCTGATTAAGACGATCATTACTACCACCATCATTACTACCACCATCATTACTACCACCATCATTACTACCACCATCATTACTACCACCATCATTACTACCACCATCATTACTACCACCATCATTACTACCACCATCATTACTACCACCATCATTACTACCACCATCATTACTACCACCATCATTACTACCACCATCATTACTACCACCATCATTACTACCACCATCATTACTACCACCATCATTACTACCACCATCATTACTACCACCATCATTTCGCCACCAATCCAGGTGTATGTAAACACGGCTTCATTGACTTCATCCTCCCTCAAAGATCATCATCATAACCACAACCTGGTCATCATCTGCATCATCATCATCATCTCCACCATGTCTAAGATGATTTACTCCAAGCAGATTGGTAAGCAACTACCATCATCATCATCACCATCATCACTATCATCACCATCATCATCACCACCATTATCATCATCACCACCACCACAGATGATATAGTGGCAGCTAGGGCGGCAGAAATGGTGGACGGTACATCCCTGGTGGTTGGCATGGTTACGCTCCTGAGACAGTATCCAAGCGATGTCCTAGACAACTTCATCGGTTGGGCTTTGAAAAGTTTTTTTGGTTGAAATAAGGGAAATAGAAATGCAAAAGTATGTCTTTTTGTTTTATTGTTCTAAAGAGGTTTTGTGTTTGAAATAGAAATAAAATAGTTATTCCTGTTTTTGTTTTTTTGTTTTATAATTCCTATTTTTCCAGTCTTTTCAAATAATTTTTATTCATTATTTTCACAGGATTACTCAGCGCTTACGTCAAAACATCCGCCCATCCCAACTCAAGGTTTCATAAACAAGCGCCACAAAAATGGCCATTTTCAATATATTTGTTGATCTTCTTGATTAAAATCCTCGCATTTGTATAGCGCCCGGTAACGCAACTCAAGCGCTGACCACTACTACTACTAGTACTACTAAGGCATCGGTTGCACTCGAACCAAGGATCTTGGTTACACGCTCAGCTACCCGTTACAATACAATAAAATACAATACAATACAATACAATACAATACAATACAATACAATACAATACATTACAATACAATACAAAACAATACAATACAAAACAATACAAAACAACACAATACAAAACAATACAATACAACGACGAATAGTATTAACGTGGCGTAAACTCGGACGAGCGTCAAGACCACTCGGTTATGGACAATTTAGTAATAATGTTATTAATAATAAATGAATAAATAAAGCAATGAAAAATAGAAATAAAATAAAAATAGAAGAATGCAATGGCGCCTACCAAAGATTATATATCGTCAGACCTTCAACTAACCCTCCACTCCCCCCCTCCCCAGCTCCTCCAAAGACAGACCTGCCGACGTTGCCACCATTGCCTCCTTCATCGCCTCCTTCCACCACTTTGCCCCTCCGAATAACAAAATGGTTATTGTTATTTTTTGTGTGTGCGATTATTATTATGTTTCTTGTTTTATTTTATTTTAATCTTTTTAATATTTAAACAAAAAATTGGTTTGTCTTTATTTCATGAATGTTACAATGCAATAGCACGATGCAACGACGGGTATTATTAACGTGGCGTGAACCCGGACGGGCTTTAAGACCACTTAGTTATGGAAAAGTTAATAATGATATTAATTATGATAAATGAGTAAATAAATAAATGAAAATTATAAGAAAAGTGAATTAAAATTATAAATAAATATAATAAATAATGAAAAAATTTATTGTCATTTTTTTTTTAATCGTGATTTTTAATTGTTTTTTAAATGATTTCCTCAGTCGCTGGAAGCTCGTCTGCCCACCTTCCTGTTGCAGCAACTGAAACTACACAAGGCATATTAGCCGCTGATAATTCCATTCTTATTTGAAGACCTTAATATTAAAATATTTCCTTTATACGAATGATTTTTTTAAAGATTAATCATCATAAATCAATTCCAGTTTCCTTCACGAAACGCACAATAGTGTCGCTATTTTATAAAAGTTTTCCCGAACATCCAAAAAAATATTTTATTCAAGCTATCGAACAATTCATCTTGAAGCAATTAGTAGGTGTGTGACTTCTTTTAAATCATTAGAAAACTTTGAAGAAACTACAAGACCCAAAAGAATAGTGCGTCTTATACATGGTAACTTTTTTGAAGCGATAATCCGCCATAAAATCTACGATAAATTGATAGAAAGAGGACGAAACGAATGGGGGGGGAGGGCGTTACAACTTGTAACTTACAATGCTACATCGCCAGTTCTGTAATGACCAACCGAGTGAGACAAGCACCGTTGCTTGAGCTTGAGACGGGTGGCTGGCTTAGCAGTTTAGCTTCAACCTTAAGTTGTCTCGGATTTGTATAATCATCATCATCACCATCAAGTGGTTGGGAAGCTTTCAGTTGCACTTGTTGATGATTCTATGAACAGAAAGCTCTTAACTAAAAAAGCTTTTGAAAGAAGCAGATCTATAAATAACGAAATAATTTATACGAACATTAAATTTCACATTAATTAAATTAGCTTTTGAATTAATTAAATTATCTTTTAAATGAATTGAATTAGATTTTAAATTAATGGAATTAGCTTTTAACTTAATTGAATTAGTTTTTAAATAAATTAAATTAGATTTTAAATTAATTAAATTAGCTTTTAAATTAATTAAATTAGCTTTCCATTTAATTAAATCAACTTTTCACTTAATCATCTCGTTTCTCCGCATTGCTCGTCTCAAGCACCAGCACCGCCGCGCTATCTGAGTCGTAGAAGGCGATGCCACAGAGGCCGACGCAGAAGATGAAAACGGCGACAGTGCCGATGACGTAGATGATGGCGACTTCAACGTAGTAACTCGACGCGATGATCAGCAGGTAGAGGAAGTACATCGACACGAGCAACGAGAAGGGCACAGCGAGGCAAGCAAGCATCCACGCTTGTTTGTGCGAGTATTGATGTTTGGTGGGTGTTTTCGAGAAGTAGTTGCTTTTGATGAGCGCCTGGGAGAGGAGGTTGATGGAGTGGAAGGTGGAGCAGACCAGGTGCGAGATGAGGGACTTCAGGAGGTTGTCTGCCGGCTGCGAGAAGCGTTTGCGTAGCTGGTGGTTGATGGAGGAGGAGGGAGTGACTGGGATCTTTGGTGATGAGTACTTCATTGTGGGCAGTGTGAGCGGTTGGAAAGGTTAATTTGATGGTTAGACGGTTGGGATGGTTGTTAGTTGTTGGTGGTGACACTGTGCTGTGAATGGAAAATATGATAACATTTTGTTAAAATGGCTAATTTAGTTTAAGAGTTGCATAATTAGTTTTGAGTTATAATTTCTAGAGGCTTAATTTTTTTATATTAAATTTCACAATATGCTGCCAACTTCTCAAGTTGGTACTTCCAACTAATTAGTCACAAAATTAGTCAATCAAATCACCAACAAACAACTCATTAAGTACTTACTAATGACCAATTAACCACTTAAATTCAGAGCATCAAATCAAACATTACTTAGTTACAATGCACGCGAAACTTCCGAAACAACGTGTATTTCATCCGATCGATAATCGTAGTCGCTTGCACATGCACTGCACAAGTTTCGATGAAGATGCAAGGGAGACTCTACACTGTAGATACGGTTTGATTGTAAATTGTGAATGCTCTCGTGGTTTTTTGAAGTAGATTTCATTCTTTGTGCTTAGATTTAATTTAATTTGATTTAATTAGTGCTAATTACTAATCAAATCAATTAAATATTTTAAAAATATTTTTAACATTATAATCATTTAATAGATTATTTATATTCGTTTTCACAATCGAAAAGATACCAGATCTAAGTTTATTCTACCCTAAGGTCAAACACATCTTCTTAAATACTAGGTCACGCATTTTATACAATCAGAAATGCATTATGGCATGTCAAATAGAGAAGAATCATTCTTGTTCGAATGAACCGACTGAAGTTCTACATTTCTAATGATAGAATGGAGTGTAATAGAGAAGCTTAAATCGGGTTATTAGTAGCATCAGTTACGTCAACATGGTATGACCGCGGTATCAAGGTGTTAACAACAGCAATAATAATAATAGAGAGGGCTAATGCATCTAATAAGACAAGACGAAATTAAGTCAACCAATGAAATGAAGCAATAAAAAATAAATGAATATATTAAAATAGACACTAGAGACCTATAAGGAATGATAGGAAGATGGATCGATGTAGACATGATCACGGTGATGATAGTGATGGTAATGATGATGGTGGTGGTAAATGATGATGATGATGATGGTGGTAAATGATGATGATGATGATGGTGGTGGTAAATGATGATGATGGTGGTAAATGATGATGATGGTGGTAAATGATGATAGTGGTGGTAAATGATGATGATGGTGGTGATGGTAAATGATGATGGTGGTGGTGGTAAATGATGATGGCAATGGTAATGATAGTGACCAAATGAAATCATTGTCAACAATTCAATTCAGTTTCAACGAAGAAGCAAGAAGAGCTTCCAATGTTTGCCTCCCTTCTCCCTCCATCTTGCATTTGTACCGCCTTTAAGGTGATTATCGTCGTTAACTGAAGGAAGACATCTCAAAGAAGAGAGGAGAGGTTAAAGTTCAAACCAAGACGATGAGCAAAACACGCAGTTTAACTATGATCTGTAATGGTGGTTTCTTCTGTTCTTTACTAGCGTGACTACAACGTTGAACCTCAGCTTTAGGACCATACGAAAATAAATAATAATCATCCTCATCACTAATCATCATCATCATCATTGGATTAATCATCATCATCATCATTTGATGATAAATATTCACCAGCACTCAATCTTTCATCATCATCAACACCTATTTTTTGGGCATTTTTCTTTAATTTTTACAATTAATTTGATTTAATTACAAATTCACATATCAACACTCTTCCAGCCCTACGATCCACCTCCCCTCAACAATCCTTTACACTCCTGAACCCCCCTTCCTCCAAACACACAACCCCCCCTCCTAACACACAACCACCCCTATAAACACACAACCACCCCTCCAAACACTCAACCACCCCTCCAAACACACAACCACCCCTTCAAACACACAACCCCCCCTCCCTCCAAACACACAACCCCCCCTCCAAACACACAACCACCTCTCCCCCCAAACACAAACACCCTTCTCCTTCCCAAACACACAACCAAGCACCCCAGACATCTAACCAAAGGGCTTCTTCCTCACACACTCCCCCCCCCCCTCCCACACAAACACCCCCCCCCCCTTCATAGGGTCTCCTTGTGCTCCCTGGGGTAGTATTTGGCGAGGAGGGAAGCAGGGATTCTCTTGAGCATCTCCTTGGGGAAGATCCTCAGCAGTTGCCAGCCGATCTGCAACGTCTCGAAGATCGTTCGGTTCTCGTATGGGCCTGGTGTGGGGGTGGTGGTGTAAGAAGGGGGGGTGTGCAGGGAGTGGTGGTCTGAGAGGGGTGGTTGGCGTGGTTGTGGGGAGTGATGGTTTGGTTGGTGGTGTGGTGAAGAGTAAGAATGGTGGTAATGTGGGGTAATGGTGGTGTAGGGATGGTTGTAGTGGGTGAGGAACACGGTGATGGTTGTGTGGTGTGGTGGTGTAGGAATCGTGTTGGTGTGATGGTGGTATAGAATGGTGGTATGGTGGTATAGAATGGTGGTATGGTGATGGTGAATGGTTTTGTGATGGTGGTGTAAAGATATGATGTAGTAGGGTGTAGTATGGTGGTGGTGAGAGAAGGATTAAAAAAAGCCTGCAGAAACTTAATCACAACAACCAAAAAATCCCCGCCACCACTACCAGACACAAACCCCCAAAAAACCTAAACCAAAAACACTCGAAAACCACCCCCAATAAACAAACCCCCCCCAACAAACCCCCCCCCAACAAACCACCCCCCCCAACAAACCACTCCCCCAACAAACCACCCCCAACAAACCACCCCCATCAAACCACCCCCTCCCAAACCACCCCCATCAAACCACCCCCTCCCAAACCACCCCCATCAAACCACCCCCTCCCAAACCACCCCCATCAAACCACCCCCCCCCCCAAACCAACTCTGCGTAATGAAGGTCTTTTCGAACTTGCGTAGGAACTCGAGGTAGAGGAGGTCTTCGGCACTGAGCGCCTCTTCTCCCACCACGGCCTTCATCGCCTGCACGTCCTTGCCGATGGCGTAGCAGGCGTACTGTCGTTCGGGTCGGATGGTGGTGGGGGTTGATGGTGGTTTGGTGGCGGGTTGGTGGTGTGGTTTGGTGGAGAGGGGGGTTTGGATTGGATGGGGTGGAGGGATGGGTTGGTTTGATAGGTGCGTTTGGAAAAGAAGAGGGATGAGTGGATGGATGGGTGGATGAAGTGATGGGTGAGGGGGTTGTAGGGATAGGTGGGTTGCGAGGATGAGGGAAGAGGAGTGGGATAGAAGGGTTGAGAAGGGTTGGGTAGATGAATGAGTGGATGTAAGGAAGGGGGTTGAGAATGGTGGATGGATGGAAGGGGGTTGAGAATGGTGGATGGATGGATAAAACGGGTTGGTTGGATAGATGGGGATCATTACCGTGAGTATCATCATCATCATCATCTCCACCACCCCCATCATCATCATCACCAATTGGTTAGAGACGTCTGCATGGTCTTCCCTGGTCATGTCTGCTCCAATGGCCGACTTCATGAGACGAGAGAGCGATGGCAGCACGTTGATTGGTGGGTAGATCTGGTGGAGGGGGGGGGGGGTTGGTGGGAAAATGGGTATGCTGGGTTGGTGGGTAGGGGTAGGGGTTATGGGATGAATGATAGGGGGTGGGTCGTGGGTGAATGATTGGGGAGTGGTGGGTGGGTTAGTAGGTGGTGAGTGAAAGAGTGGTAGATGAGTGGATAGTGGGTTGGTGAAAAAAATGGCGGAAGTAAGGCAAAAAAGTGGTAGTCGGGAATCGTTGAAAAAATAATAAAATAGGTTTAAAAAAAACTTATATTAATTCCTCCATGAATCTAATTAAATAAATAAAAACCAGTCAAATAAATAAAAATGTCGATTCATGAGCGATAACGAACCTGTCTGTTGTGCAGTTGACGATCCACATAGATCTGTCCCTCTGTGATGTAGCCAGTCAAGTCGGGAATGGGATGCGTGATATCTGAGAGGTGGATGTATGGACGGATGGATGGGTGGATGGGTGGATTATCACCCCAACCACTACCATCACCATCCCCAACCGAACTACCACCCAAAGCCAACCGACGCACCATCGTTGGGCATGGTGAGGATGGGCACTTGCGTGATGGAACCATTCCGGCCCTCGACCCTGCCCGCCCTCTCGTAAATGGTCGCCAGGTCAGTGTACATGTAGCCAGGAAAGCCCCTGCGGCCTGGAACCTCCTCCCTGGCTGCTGACACCTTTGTGGGTTGGTGGGTGGTGGAGAGAATGGGGTGGTGGGTTGGTGAGGTGGTGGGATGGTGAGGTGGTGGGATGGTGAGGTGGTGGGTTGGTGAGGTGGTGGAAAGAGTGAGATGGGGATTGAGAAACGTGGGTGAAGTGGGTGGATGGGATCGAATAAAAGACGAAATGGCTAAAGGATAACTAATATACAGTTAACTGTGTTGAGGGTCATCTTTTATCCAACCCCATTCCACCCCCACCCCCACAAACTTCTCTCACCCCATCCCTCTCTTAAAACCCTCCCTCATTCCATCCCCAGTTCCCAACCCTCCCTCTCACCCCCCCCCACAAACCTCCCTCACACCCCCACAAACCTCCCTCACCCCCCCACAAACCTCCCTCACACCCCCACAAACCTCCCTCACCCCCCCCCCCCCACAAACCTCCCTCAACCCCCCACAAACCTCCCTCACCCCCCCCCCCACAAACCTCCCTCACCCCCCCCCCCACAAACCTCCCTCAACCCCCCACAAACCTCCCTCACCCCCCCCCCCCCACAAACCTCCCTCACCCCCCCCCCCCCACAAACCTCCCTGAGGGCCTCGGCATACGACGACATGTCGGTCATGATGACGAGCACGTGCTTTTCACACTGGTAAGCCATGAACTCCGCAGTGGTCAAGGCAATGCGAGGAGTGATGATTCTCTCGATGCTGTGGTGGGGGGGGGGGGGGTTTGTGGGGGTAGGGGGGTTTAAGGGGGGGGGAGGTTTGTGGGGGGGGTGAGGGGTTGATGGTATGGGAAGAGGGTGTGGTGTTTGTGGAAGCGGTAAGAATGTGGTAGTGGAGGAGATGTATTGGCGTGGGTGGGGTAGACCAAGAAGCCCCAAAATGGAACTAAACCCCCTTCACGTGAAACCACACCCTCAATGCCTCCCCCCTCAAGTGAGACCATCCAAACCAACCAACCAACAGCCCTCAGCCCCAGTACAAGTAGAACCACCCCCCCCCCCCTCCACCGACGTGGGGTCGTTGGCGAGGTTGAGGAAGAGGCAGACGTTGTCCATCGAACCGTTCTCCTCGAAGTCCTGCTTGAAGAACCTCGCCGTCTCCATGTTCACCTGCGAAAGTGAAACTCTCCATTGGGGGATTTCCATTTGGGAATTTACAATTTTTCACTCTATATTTGTTTGTCTAGAAATAGAATATATTAAATTAATTTTTTAAAATAAATATATATACAAAGTTGTCTAAAAATTGAATATATTTAAAAAAAATTTTATACTAAATATAAATATGATGTTCAAGCGCGAATGTATTAATTACATTATAAATCATCATCAGCACCATCATGATCACCATAATCACCACCACACTCACCATAGCCACCACCACCATCATCATCACCACAATCATCATCACCACCACCATCATCACCACTACCACCATCATCATCACCACTACCACCATCATCATCACCACTATCATCACCACCACCCTCATCATCACCACCACCATCATCATCACCACCACCATCATCACCACAAACATCATCACCACCACTACCACCACCATCATCACCACCACCATCATCATCACCACCACCACCATCATCATCACCACCACCATCATCACCATTACCACCATCATCATCATCACCACCATCATCATCATCACCACCATCATCTTCATCAGCACGCACCCCCATGGCTGCAAAGACGATGGCGAAGTTGTCGTGGTGGTCGTCAAGGACGCTCTTGCCTGGCAACTTCACCAAGCCACCCTGTCTGCATATCTGAGCTGCTATCTGCATGCATGCATGGATGGATGGATGGGTGGATGCATGCATGGATGGATGCATGCATGGATGGATGAATGGGTGGATGGATGGATGAATGGGGTGGAGGAAGTTTGATGGATGGATTGGATGGTTGATTATTAGATGAGTGGATGGATAAATGGATAAATGGTGGGTGGATGGATAATGGGTGAATGGAGGATGGGTGGGTGGTTGAATGGATTGATGCATGGGTTGATAGATGGATTGGTGGGTGATTAGATGGGTGGATGGATGGGTGAAGAGAAGAGATATATGGATGGGTTAACAAATGCATGAATGGATAGATGGGCGGATGGATTAAGAAATAGATGGGCAGATGGATGGATCGAAAGATGAATGGATAGGTAGAAAGAGAAATGAACCAACGAAGACTATTCATGTATAATTTAAGGCCACTCCCCAACCCCTACCTACCAACCCCCCCCCCCCAACCTCATTATGGGGCAGACCGTTGGCGGAGAAGATGGGAATCTTCTGGCCCCTGGCAATGCTGTTCATGCCATCGATGGCCGAAATGCCCGTCTGGATCATCTCCTCAGGGTAGATGCGGGAGAAGGGATTGATCGGTTGACCTTTGGGGTGGGAGGTTTTGTGGCTTGTGAGACGGGTGAGTGTGTTTGTGGATGAAGTTTTGGGTGAGTGGTAAGTGGGTGGGTTGATAGGTGATCATCATCTTCACCAGCATTGTATTCATCATCTTCATCATCATCAAGACCACCTTGGATATCCAGGTAATCTTCAGCCAAAACGTTGGGTCCCTTGTCTACCGGCTTGCCGGAGCCATTGAATACACGACCTGTGGTGGTGGTGATGATGATGATGATAATAATGATAATGATGATGATGGATAGAAGATAATGCTGATGCTGATAATAACGACGATGATGATGATGATGACCAACCAAACCACCCCCTTCCCTTCTCTCACCGAGCATATCTTCTGACACAGGTATTTTGAGAATGTCGCCGGTGAACTCACATGTGGTGTGTTTGGCGTCGATGCCAGACGTGCCCTCAAACACCTTTGGTGTAGCGCCAAGTTAATTAATTAGTTAAACTCAATTAAATAAATATATGTCAGTTTTGTATAGCGCCCGGGCACGCAACTGAAGCGCCACTCACACGACATAAGTCGTGAAACACCGCATCATATACACTAGGTATATGATAGCTCACGGTTGGCTGTACAGGGATTTGAACTGGCGACCTTTAAGTTGCAGGTCTAACGACTTACCATCTAAGCCAACCCGCTCGCCATTATGTTAATTATATTATCTCATTTTGATTGATTTTATTGATTTATTGAAAAAATAATTTTTAATTTTAATTTTATGTATTGTTCAAAAAAGTATTAATACTAAAACACAAACAAAAATAAAATTAAAATTTATAAAACACCAACAACATCAACACCACCAACAACACTCTCAACAATCCCAACAACAACAACAACAACAACAACAACAGCAACATCAACAACAGCAGTAGTAGTACCTGCACCACAGCTTTTGAGCCACTGACTTCAAGCACCTGACCACTACGCGTGCTGCCATCTTGCAGCGTCAACTTCACTATCTCTGCAAACTTCGGAAACTGGAAGAAAAGAATCGTTTGTTTAGGGATTCAAATAAATGTAATAATTAGATTATAGAAGAATAATTGTTTTTAATTTGAATTTTCAAATATTTAAAAGGAATTAATATTGAATATAGAGTTTAAAAGATGCACTTTGACTCCATCTAGGATCACTAGAGGACCATTAACTGCTGAAACTGTCTTATAAGCTGAAAATTTAAAAAAATATTTTTCCAATTTTCACATATGATTTCATTAAATTAGCACAAAAAATAGATAGAAGTTTAGGCCTAATCTTAAGGGCCATATAAGTAATTATAGTAAAAATAGTTGTGGCATAAAAATAAAGGACGCCTTGAGAATTTAGTTAGATGAAAAGATCTTTCACTGACTGAGTCTGGGCTGTGTAATGTAGTCTCTCGTCACAGCCATTTTGTGGATGTTGAAGACAGGGTCATTGACTCTGATTTCGACCGCCATAATGCAACAATTATGGGTATCTCAAGTGATAAATTTGGAAAGAAATAAAATAAAATGTCTATGCCGTATGAGGAAATAAATGAGGTATTTGAAACGAATTAGAGCACAGCTAGTCAAATGATCAAAACCCTGTTATTAAAGAGACTTAAATATATGCACATATATAATTATAAAACAATATAATTTCATACATTTATACATAGAATTTCAAGTAATACATAAGTGGATTTATCAGGTTTGACTGCCTTTCGAAAATTAAATTAATATTAAAATTAATTATTATAATATTAATTATTTATAAATAAAAAAATATTTAAATTGAAATATGATTATAAAAAATATATTAACAAAAAAATTTTATTTTATAAAATAAATGTATCTATTCAAATGTTTAGTAATACTTCTAGTTAGTGCGCATGGTTTAACATTGAAGCAAAGGTATAGATGGGAAAAATCGCAGGTTTGAAAGAGATTTATTGAGTTGAAATTATCCTAAAGTTTTAATTTCAAAACTACATATTATATTATTCTTAATTTATTTTTTTTCTCATTTATGTCAAACCAGTCAAAATGGAATTTAATCAGCATGCTTATTAAATTTTTTATTCAAATTTAATTATTTATTTTTGCAGATGCGGTTGTTTTTACTCTTTTCTCAGGATCTCTATTTGCCATTGGCTTCGCCAGAGGCCTGACAAATGTGCGAAACAAAGAATCTCCACCCAGCCAAGTAGGCGCCATAGACTCAAAAATAAATGAATAGGCTTAATTGTATAGACAGACATAAATAAATCAAAGAAATCAGTATGCTAATTGTAAGAGCTCTAAAAACTTAAATTTAGTTACTAAATCAACAGATTTAACTATAAATACAAAAAAATCATCTTGCCCCTTCCCAAAAACTCAGAAGGCGCCCAGTTTCAGCTCTCAGCAGCACCTTTCTACCAGCGTGGAGAGTGGTGAGGTGCTGGCGATGAAGGCCCTCAAGAAAGCCACTGTGTACTCAGTGGTCGGCTGTTCTCTCCTTGGTCTGCTTGGTTTCCTCTTCTTCAAGTCACTAAATGTTCGTTTGGGAGTGGGGAAGGAAAGGGTGCGTGGGAGGATTTACTTGGCTTGCTGAACTATTTGGAGAGGGTGGGGCAGGGTGCTTTGAGGCTTTATTTGGTTTGAGGAGCATTATATTGCAATGGCCACTCGTATTAAAGGACCAAAAAGGTTGATCTACAAACTAAAACTTCATTAATTACAAATATCCAAACCCCTAAAACCCTCCTTCAAGTATCATCATCATCATCATCGCCACAAGCCTCCTTCAAGTATCATCATCACTGCTGATCTCCACCCATCTCTATTCCAGATTCAGACGCCAAGCAGCAAGGCGAAGCGTGGCAAGGTCGCTGAGTTGGACGAGTTGAGGGCTCTGATCATTAAGAAGGATGAGTAATGGCATGGATGGAAGGAAGGATGAGTGCATGTCGATGGATGGATGGAAAGGACTGATGAGTGTGTTTGGATAGATGGGTTATGATGGATGAATGAAAAAATGAGTGCATTTGGATGGATTGAAGGAAAAAAGAATTTCATTAGAAAAATCATAATTATCCCGTTAATAAAGGGGTTATCTGTATGATGACTAAAACCGGTGGGCGGGGTTAATTTGAATAGCTAATTGAACACTTTTCTCTCTCCATATATCACAACTCTTTTCACACAATGTCAACGTTTTCTTACTCATTTTTTACATTTTTGAATGTGCCATATAATAATATTAATAATTCTTTTCATTATTTTTTAATAATAATAATTATTAATATATTTATTGTTATGAGATGGTTATCATCACTCTAAGGTTACGACATTTTTTTAACACTAGCTATTAATGATATTTTCTCCGGTAACATTGCATTTGTTACAATATTTAACGTAATTCATAAAGACGTAAAACTTAATCAGATTACCCGTCTGCATTTACCTGCCTCTATATTAATAATAATAATAATAATCATAATTTTCGTTTTATATAGCGCCCGGAAACGCAAATATGTACAATTATTTCAAATCCTTTCAACTAAAAGTACAAAATGCTTTTTATTTGAGATATTTGTTTGTGCTGTCTTGCGCAATCTGTAGCCTTTCAAATAAGTATTTTATTTTATTATCGTGTAAATATATTTAATTTAATATTATATTTAATTTTACATATATTGTCGTTTGAATTGAGATTCGTTTACTTCAATGCATTAGGAAATTGTTCTTTTATAATAATAATTTTAATTTTTATTATATTTTATAATTAATATTAAAGATTTGATGTGCGTGACGATTGAATGGCTCATGGATTATTTATTATTATTGGCCAGATTTAGTAAATGTAAATTTAAATGTAAAAATAAATATAGTGAATTCTGAAAAATTGTAGGATTATGTAAATTAAGTATTTATTATTACTGACTCCGCTATATTTGCTAATTTTTTTGTTTTTTTTATATTTATTTACTTTTTGATTTAATTTTCTTCGTATATATTATATACTATATAACGATATATGAACAAAATCTCACTTTAAAAATAGATTTTATCCAAGGGTCAGGGTTTGGGTGCCAGTTTTAAATAATTTTCTGTCGTAATGTTTTATTTATTTACCGAACACTATTATCCTCTACCTCCTTGCCTCCTCCTTCTGACTTCTCACCACCTCCGTTTCCACCTCTTTCATCAGGTTGGTTCTCAGCTCCTCTTCTACCTGGGTTCTTTGTCTCTCAATATCTTTTGTTACTTCCTCTCTCAAATTTTTTTCAATGAATCTGCATACTTTATTTTGTTTACCTCCTCATTCTTTTTGTGTTCTTTTCCTTCCAGCTTTATACTATGGACAGTACCGCTGTGTCTGGAGTTTTGTCTTGCCATTTTATGCCGAGGATTTTCCTAAGGCTTGTTGTGTGAAAGTGGTTCAACCTCCTGGCATGGCGTTGATATATAGTCCACGTTTCACGTGCATATAGCAGTGTGGGGAGCACCACAGCCCTGTATACTTTCAGTTTTGTGATAAACGTAATCGCTCAGACCATAGACAATACAATTATTGTATAATAACAATTGGCCATTTAAGATTTCTTGATAATTGGCCCAACAAATTAGCATATCGTAACTGCGACTATCTCTTTTTTAACTGTGCCGTTCCAGGAGGTGACATTGCAGAGCGGAAAACAGATAAATCATAAGGAAATGCCTTCCTAATGACGCGGGAAGTTAGATGTGAGGTTGCATAGTTGATTTTTATAGCGAACATATTAGATAATCTAGCTGCGAGGTTAATATGTGATAAAGCTATACTTCTTTCGTCTCCCTGCAAATACCACCAAAAACCTACTGCTGTGGAAGTAGTCGACCTTGATGGTTCTTGCTATTGGAGAATAAGGTCTCGTCTATTTCGACATGCAGACCTGGGCCACCAACAACCAATCGAGTCTGAAAGATTTTCAAGACACACACTTCTCGAATGTAATTTTTTCAGGAGATAAAAGTGGAATGGGAAATACTTAATTCAGAATTTCACTGAAATCAAGTTATTGCTCCAGCAATATATAAAGAGAAGCACTTTTCAGTTCTATCCTATACAGTATAGGCTATACTTTTCCAATTCCCTTTCCTTAAGCTTATTCTCTGCCGCAACTTCTTTTGAAGCACCTCCACGCCTCCAAAGGAACACATAGTTTCACACTATGTCCATTACTGCACACACGGTGCGAAAGGAGAATTCAATGATTCTGAGAAATATTATTGGCATCTCATTGTTAAAAGCTGCAATAGTATTAAAGTTCGTTGTGTCGTCTTAACTAGCACTAGTAATATTAACCAAAGAGTCTGTTTATTCAACTAAAACTATTTTTTCGAATTAATAAACTATACTATTTAGATTATCAAATCATTTTATTTTAATTCTAAAAATATTTGAAGAAACTTTTAGTTGATAAAAATGTTTAAACTATACCCCTTAACTACGTAAATTGGTGGTGTTAGATTATTTAACATGATACAAAAAATTTACGATAGTAACTTAAAAAGTGTCACTCTAACCCTAACCCTTGAATACAATCTATTTTGTGAGTGTTACTTTTTTCATATATACCTATATACGACAATAATTAAATATATAAAATGTAGGTGAAACTCTTAGAGTAGCCGATCTATATTCTTCATTTTCATTTAACTTCTCCCACTTTTTTTTAAATAATATAAGCGTTTATGTTTAAGAATTATTATTTAAAATGCAGTTTTTTTATATTTAATACTTCATATTTGCGAAGTCAATTTAACTTTTTTAAGTATTTCACAATCGTATCTTCCAATTATAAAACCACATTTCGAGTCATGAATTTTCATAGAAATAAAAATAATAATAAAATAATGACTCGAATTTGGTTTTATAATTGGAAGGTACGATAGTGAAATACCTAAAATAGTTAAATTGCTTTCGCAAATATGAAGTATTCAATATAAAAAACTGCATTTTAAATAATAATTCTTAAAAAATGCGCTTATATTATTTAAAAAAAAGTATTTTCTATTAAGCGCCTAATTGAGAATTGTTAACAAGTGTCAATCAAAAAAAGTGGTTGGAGTTAAATGATCATGAATAATATAGATCGGCTTCTCTAAGAGCTTCACCTAAAATGTATATTTATTTTAGAATTTAATATATTTTTTTATGAATTCAAATTCATATTTACTACATCTGGCCTGATTACTTACGAGGGTGTAGTCTTTGTCTTAATAATATGCTCTTTTTATTTATTTATTTTTCGTATGTTTTCACAATAAATCTAAAAATTATTTTAACTTTTTTTTATTATAACTGTCTTTAAAATAATTTTATTTTCTTATAAATATGGCCTTTGGTATAAAAGTGGAAATCATGTGTATCATGCAAGTAATGAATTATCGGAAAAATAAAAAAATCTTGTTCAATAGTCTGATAAATATTAATTCTAGCCAAGACAGCAAGAATAATATTAAAAAAACAAGTTCCAATAAAAATAAAAATTGAAAAACACATGAATTAAATCAGAAGGCTAGTTTTAATCAAAAATATGCTCAATAAAAACGAAAAGAGGGTGAAGAAGAGGCTCGGAGGAGGAATGGTGGTAGAGGCGGGGTTGCAGTTGTGGCCAAAGCAGGTACAGCGTTCGTTGTGGCCATCGACTGTGTGGTAGGAGCGACACCCAGCCACGTATTCCACCAGCAGCGTCTTGACGCAGGCTCTTGAAATCACCGTGGTGTCTGGAGGATTGAGATGTGGTGGTAGGTTAGGTGGTAGTGGGTGAAGAAGGTTAGGAAGTCTCTTAATTATTTTTTGAAATATTTCGAAAGACAAGAATTTTACAAATTCTGGACGGATTAGAATTGATAATCACACCCATTTTCAGCCTTTTTCACCGCCCATCCCTACCACTCAATCTCACTTCTCCTTTTCACATCCACCCTCATCCCTTCCACCCTCACCCCTTCTACTATCATCCCTTCCACCCTCACTCTTTCCACCCATCTACCCTCCCACCAGTCTCACGTCTACCTTCACTCTTACCACTCATCACAAATCCACTTCTTTCCACCCATTCAGCCCATCTCACTTCCACTCTCTCCCCTTCACCTCACCCATCCACCTCAACCCTCCCGGCCATCTCACATCTAGGGGTATTCTTGTAGAAGCCCATAAAAACGGTGCTCTGGAACTTCATGCAGGACCAGCAGCCACTCCTGTTGCGCGGGTTCTCACAAATGTTACCGTAGCCGGCTTTCCAGACGTTGCACTCCCAGCAACTGTACGGGCCGCTGTCCACTTGGATCTGGTTGCATGACACTGTGGTGGTGTTGGTGCTTGGTTGCATGACACTGGTGGTGTTGGTGTTTGGTTGCATGACACTGTGGTGGTGTTGGTGTTTGGTTGCATGACACTGTGGTGGTGTTGGTGTTTGGTTGCATTGTTGTTTGGTTGGTAGATGGTGGTTGGTTGGTTGGAGGATTGTAGTTGGTTGGTGAATGTGTTTAGTGTGGTTGGTTGGTTGGTAAAAAAAATGGTGGATCGGTAGATGGCGGTTGGTGTAGTCGGTTGGGGGAGGTTGGTGGTGGTAAGTTAGTCAGAGAATGGTGGTTGGCTGGTTGGTTAGTTGGAGGGAAAATTGTGTTTGGTGTTAAGAAGATAGTATTATTGAGTGAGGTGGTTGGTTGGAAAGATGGTGGTTGGTTAGGAAAGGATAGTATTGGTTGGTTGATGTAATCTCGAAATCGGTTGTCGTTGTGTTATGAAATGTTTTATGTTCATTTCAATGAATTTTGTGAAAGCATATTTTTAGTTAAACTTATATAGATCCAAATTTATTTTTATTAAGAAAGATAACTAAAACAAAACGTCAAAGACAACTTAAAGGCCCTCACCTACTGTTACAAAAAGTATAAAAGTGATTGAAATAAGGTTTGTTCGAGAATCCATCCTTGCAGCATTTGGATAGGTATGCACTAAATAGTAAAGGTGAGAAACAGGTGTGTAAAAGTGAACATAAGTTTTAATATAACGTTTTCAATGATTTAGGTTACTTAAATGGGAAAATAACTAAATCCAAAAAGAATTATTAACTAATTATATATATTTTAAGTAGATAAATTAAAGTTTACTTCTGATAATCATTCATTACATTCTTACTAATGCTATTTGTAACTGATGCTATTGATCATTACTATTGATTTTTTACTCATCAACCATCATTCAAAAAACAAAGTTTCAGATGCTGATGAAAACACATCAGCTTGATGTACACTTTAAGCATCATTTAGACTTTTCTACTGCTGTTTAGCATTATTAAAACAGAAAAAGTAAAAAATGTTATTTTGGGATGCCATTCTTGAACTTATTTGAGGGCTCATACAAGGCATAAAGGCTACATTTGAAAACTATTGGGTTAGTTAATTCTAAATTTTGTAATTCTTTTTGTCTTTTTAACGGGTTACACATTAGTTTGATCGACTTCTTGTTAGTTTAGGGCATAAGTGCATGAACGGGTAGCCGAGTGTGTAATGACTCTCGACTTGACCAATGATTAATGGTCGAGTGCACCCGATGCCCTAGTAGCCCAAAAGTGCAAATAAAAGTTTCTTGCTTAGTGGACTAAAAGTCTCTATGTGGTATACGCCACTATAGCAATATTATTATAGTGGCGTATAACCTGAACGAGCTTCCAGGCCACTAAAGCTGCATATTTTCATTTGCGCCTATGGGTCACTAGGGCATTGGTTGCACTCGAACCTAGGACCTTTCATTATTGGTCAAGCCGAGAGTCGCAACACACTCATCCACCCGCTGACTCATAATTAATAAAACTGTTATCGCAATTCTCAAGAAAGCGAAGAGATCTCCATTTTAAGCAGTTCTCCTCAGCGCCAAAGATGCTTCCACTTCCTCTGTACATCGCTTCCTCGTTCGTCTCGCTCATCGCTTTCGCCTTCATCGTTTTCAAGCTGATGAGACCCAAAGTAGCAAGTGAGCACGTTGATGATGATGATAATGATGATGATTATGATAATGATGAAGGTGTTTATTTAATAAAACAATGTTCTTAGAATCTAGAGCGATCTGTCGCCAAGCGTTAACTCTTTGTGTCATCAGTCTTTTTACTTTTACACCACTCCATCTCTTCTCCATCTCCAATTCCACTCTCTTTGTACTTCCACCATCACCCTCACACTCCACCATTACCCTCACTTCTCCATCACCCTCAACCCACCATTACCCTCAACCCACCATCACCCTCACTCCTCCATCACCCTCACTCCACCATCATCCTTCCCCACCCTTCTCTGACCAATCGACCATTACCCTCCCTTCACTTTCTTTTCAACCAATCCACCATCACCTTTACGCCACCATCACCCGCATCCTCACACTGCACCATCATCCCAACACCACCGCTTCAACCACCACCGCTTCAACACCACCGCTTCAACAACCACCGCGACAGACGCTCGACCGAAAGAAGACGAAGAGAAATTGATCTCTTCCAAGGTGAATTACTGTAACTGCAGCAGAAACCAAAACGCCACAAACCTCGGCTGGAAACTCTTGTGTGAGAAACTGAGCGAGGAAAAGCTGCTGCTCTTGCAAGAGGCTAATGAGTTGAGGAGGATCAACTATGAGCTGAAGTTTGTTCAATGGATGGCTGGGTGCATGGATGGTTGGATGGCTGGGTGGATGAATGGATGGAAAGATGATGGTGGGTGGATAGGTGGGTGGGGATATAGATGGGAGATAAGTTGGATAGACGAATGGATGAGATTTTAAATGACAATTAACTCAAAATAATCAATGATATTAGCAACCCCAATCGACTTATGCTAATGAGCAAAAGTGACGTTTTACAGTAAAATTATAGAAAAGTATTAAAATTTAAGTTATGCGTAATTCTATCGAAATAAAAAAGCAAGTGCATGAAAGACAATTTCATTATCTTTTAAATGAGTATTTTATAAATAAATTATACATTATGTAAGCTTTCAAATAAAAGGATTTTAATTAAAATATCCCTCGAATCTAGCGTAACAGTAAAAAGCTATAATTTAGGGACTGCTACTTTTTATACGTACTTATTCATTTCTTATTTCGCTAACCAAAAAATTACGTATAATATTGAATTTTACATAATTAGATTCTTCTTTAAATAATCTATCATTATATTTTTCTTAAGTTGAATGAATATTAAGTGAGAAGCCAGAAAACTCGAGGCAAAGCTCTAAATTTAGTAATTCGGGAATCAAAAAAGATAGTTTTTACTTAAGAAAGTTATTGAAAAAGTATAAGTTATACTCAATAAAATTCTGTAAAAAAAGTTTTGAAACAACATTTTTTAAGTATACGAAATAGATTTTAAAGTGTACATGCTTTCGACTTAACACAAAATTGTTAAGTTATTAAGTTAAAATACGTATAACTTTTTTTAAACAAACAAATAAAAATTTGGTTAACGTATTTAAAATCAGTAAATCAAAATCTACAATTTGAGCGTTTTAATTTTAAAAAAGTATATAATAATTAATAAGAATAAACTACTGTAAAGGTTGATTTCTTCCATAAGTGAAGCTTTTAAAATGTTAATAACTTTGTCATTTTGAAAGATATAATTCTTTTAACTTTTAATTCTGATTCCTTGCATCAAATTAAATAAAACTAGTGATTTTCAACAATATAAGAAGAAAAAAACAAAAGTTATGACAAAAAAACAATATTTCTGTTTTGTGAGGGGGCCGTGAATTGCTTATAGATTATGACGTAAAAACGGTACAAAAAATGTGTTCTTTTTAAATTTTAAAATAGGTATAACTTTTTTTTAAACAAACAAATTAAAATTTGGTTAACGTATTTAAAATCAATAAATCAAAATCTACAATTTGAGCGTTTCAATTTTAAAAAATGAACATGTTTTAAAAATCGATTGGGGTTGCTAATGATATATCATAAAAATGTTAAACCTAACGTTAAATTCTTTCAGGATCATCATTCAAGGGTACGACGAAACATTAGAAACTATTGGATTGGGATGAGTTGTGCTTTTTCCATTTATTTCACAAAGTTTCTGCTATTTTAGTTTTCAATTTAGCTATAGTCTAAAAGCAAATGTAAAAACATAAAAAAGATTAAATACCTCTAATGCGTTTGCAGTCTATTTAGAGATCGTTTTCTCTTTCCTTTTTCATATAATCAATTATCCACATTTAAAGGCTTTTACCACATACCCTCAAATGTATATATTAAGAAATACTAATTGTTTCCAATCATTTTCTTAATTAGTATTAGAATTAATTTTAAAACTTGCAAAACCCTTTAACTAGATTTTATTGAATACAAAAATATAGTTTTTCTATTTTGAAAAATCGATTACAAAGACGGAAGAGTTGACATTTAAGCGATTTTGACTTAACTATTTCGATTTTCGTAACATGTAACATTGAAATGTTGAAGATTAAATCACAGAAATACTTTTTGTGAACATCAAAGTTGAACCTCAAATAATTGTCTTATCTTTTCAAGGCAATTCTCAATTTAACAAAAACAAAAACCCTCCCTTAAACTGGCTATAGGCAGGCACTCCCAACCCCGTCTCATTTACACACCCACACTAGCAACCCCCCTTCCTAAACTACCAATTTAACATTCCCTCAACTCCCCACACCCCACTAAGACCACTCCCCCCTCCCCCCACACACAACAAAACCCTCAAATCAAACTCAAAGGCATATTGACACTGACAGTGCCCGTGATGGTGGTACGACAAACGGGACACTCTTTAACCTTGTTGTGAGTGTGTGGGTGTGTGTTGTTGTGAGTGTGTGTGTGTGGGTTGTTGTTTGTATGTGTTTGTGCGTGTTTATGTGGGTGAAGATAGTATGCATGTATAGTGAAGGGATGTGCAGTGAATTCAAAAAAATCCTTCCATGCGGAAACTTCTTAAAATGCTGATTGAACAAGCAAGTACTACCAAGCTGGGATGGGGTGGAGGGGAGGTTAAGCTTTTGCTTGAACATGTCGGCTAGTTGTTTGCTGACGAGCACTTCAAGGTAGGGGAAGATGAACGTGTCAGTCTTCAAGACGTAGGCTGAAAATTGAAAATTTTAATTCATGGATAGAATGCATTAAAGTTTAAATTAATTAATAGAATTAATTATACTTCAAATTAATGGATACAATAAATTAAAGTTTAAATTAATGAATACAATAAATTAAAGTTTAAATTAATGAATACAATAAATTAAAGTTTAAATTAATGAATACAATAAATTAAAGTTTAAATTAATGAATACAATAAATTAAAGTTTAAATTAATGAATACAATGCATTACAGTGTGAGACTGTAATGAAATGGCTGACCTTCGTCAAGGCCGTCGAGCAGCATCCAGAGGGCGGCCACAATGGCGGGGAGGTCTACAGGTTTCGAGGCGATGATGATCCCTCTGTGTTTTTTCAGGAACTGCTTGATTCGAAGTCTGCGAAGTGCTTTGAAGGAGATTGGTTGGTTATCAGGACTTCCATTCATCCAGAGCATCTGGCAGTCAGGTGAATGATAGTTCTCGAGGTTTCCTTCTTCTTCCTGCGATTGCCAAAGTGACATGCAGAAGACGCAATGAATTTTCGAATTACTTCGCCACATGAAGCCGCTGTGAGCGAGCGCCAGTGCTGTGACAGTGCTGTTCGCTTGCCAGTCTTTGAATGATGAAAGTCTGAACTTTTCGTCGTTGCACGTGTGCATTGGTTCGTCTTCGAAGTGACTTGCGAGTCGTTCCCAGTCGAGCTCGTCTGCAAATAAAGTATTCAACAAAAATGAACTTACATCATTTTCACTTTCACTTGCATCATCTCGATCTGCGTTTTCGTCAGCGCCAATAAATAAACTTCTTAAGCACTTGGAAGCATTTTTGCATTCTTTTTTATTAGAAATGTGTCGGCAGACGATTTCGAGGAGATCGTCATCTTTGGCAGGAACGAAAGAACAGTCTTCACACCTGGAGATTCCTCTAGTATACTTCAAGCCAGTAAGAGATGATAACAACAACTTATAAGAAGTCTCTGAACACATTTTTCAGTTAAAAACTTGTTTATTAATATTTGTAAATGAACGTAGCTTGCAAGAAAAGTTTGAGGTCCTCCTTGTTGATTCTAATCATTAGAATCTAATGGGGTTGTAGTGACCACATTGTGTACGATATGTACACACAACCACTCCTAGGCGACCTTTGTCCCTCGCACCCTATATAAAGTAGTTATCGTGTAAATAAACTCTCTCTCGTGTTTCCTGAACTCTTAGTCGTAACAATTGGTGACCCCGACGTGACGTCACTTCTTGGAATCCTTCGTTCTTCTCGAAGAGGAATGATGGATCGTCGATGCTCGTCTCTGGCACGTTGTCCACCAGACGTTGGCGAGACATGTCCACCCCCAGACTGAAATGAGACAGAAAATCCGCTCCGATGATGGGTTTCTTGACGTCGGCTACGCGAAAAACCCAAGGAAATTGCTTGCGTAAACCGAGGTTGACCATCAGGGATTTCTGTCCATACGTTTTGATGATGGAGTTGTTGGCTGCATGAAGCGTGAACGATGATGGGGTGAGAGAATGATTGGCTGGTGGAGGAATGACGCTTACTTCTGCACCAGTGTCGATTAGGAACGTGAGGTTGTTGCATGCGTCTCTTATGAATAATAGACGACTCTTATTTTGTTGGCCGTGGACAGATGTCGCTCCTACTGTCCGGCCCTGCAAATGAGTGAAAGTGCATGGTGGTGTGCATTTTCGTGCCTGTTTCCCAAAAGTCTGGTGATACCAGCACATGCCTGATGGGGTGTTCGGGCTTCTGGAACGAGGTGAATTGTGTCGACTGTTTGAACGAATTTTTCCTCGTGGTTGATTCTGGTTAGCAGCTAAAGTGGCCATACTTGTGGTGATTTGTTGCAGCCACGTATGTATCTCCGGCATGGTTTGGGCTGAAGCTTGTGGAGTTGGCGTTGAGACTTGTGTAATGGTGGTTTGTTGAAGTTCCACCATCCTGTCTGCTTGTAACGCCAGTTCTGCCAGTGGGATGTTCATTGAAGCCGCCAGGATTGGTTTAATGTGAGTGGGCATTTCGTCGAACCATAAAAATCAAAATTAAAGCGGCGCAACACAAAGAAGGCGTCAAGAAGATCTAACTGAAGCAAGCGATAAAAAAAAGCGCGGGAATTTCTTCCCAGAATCATCATCATCACCACCAGGTTTCTGTCGTGGCAGCAACGTCGTCGGCTCCAGCTGTTGTAAAGTCGAAGACGAAAAAGAAGGCGCTACCTAAGTCTAAGCAGACAGCCGTGGTGTCAGACAAGCTGACAAGATTCAACAAAACAAGCATTTCCGCCCCAACCCTCACCAGCCAATCTGCTCATCATTATCATCATCACTCAACTGAGAATGCATTCATGCATGCATCATCCATCAATGCACCAGGAAACAACAAGTCTTCTACAGACTTTTCCACAGCCAATACGTCAGACTTCTCAGATGTAAAAGCATTCATGTTCAACTTCACTGTTGGTGAGTGGAGCAACAAAGATGGCATCGACCACCACCACAACAACAACAACAACCTCACTCTCAATCCGGCAACAACAACAACAACGACTACCAGCTCATCGAATACTCAACAGCCACCTCCAATCCACACTAGGTCCGGCAGAAGGGTGCATTGGCCAACAAATTTGGCAGATGACGCAACGTGACTACTGCAACAACAACTATTGCACCAACAAAATTCACAACTTGACAATATTTTGTTTGCTTCTTCGTTCGCCAGTACTCTCTGGTGGGGGAGTATTGTAGCGGCCACATTGTGTACGATATGTACACACAACCACTCCTAGGCGACCTTTGCCCCTAGCACCCTATATAAAGTCGTTATCGTGTAAATAAACTCTCTCTCGTGTTTCCTGAACTCTTAGTCGTAACAGGGTTTCCTTTCTTTCAATTATGAGAAGTAGAGATGGCTAAAAAAAGTTTTTTAAATATTTGTTTAATTTTCGAATATTAATATATTTTAAAACTCAATTGAATTTATCAATATTTTAAAATTATTGTTTGAAACTGAGCGCATTTGGTGTTACATTTTAGCAATAGAGTTTCAAAATCAATTCGGACTGCCAGGATATAATGATGATGAAGTAATTCATCCTTCCCTAATTGCCCTAGCTAGCAGTGATGTTCACATTTTATTGAATGCCCAGGCATTTCTCAGAAATCTCTATTAATTCACCGAATCATGGCATCATTTGCATTGGAATAAAAGTATTGTATTCTATTTCTCTTTTTTTAATAAAATTGTTTTTCCTGGTCTTGTTCTTCTACTGGTGTTCTTAGAATAATGGTTCCAACGAGCCAGGTGTACTTTATATTTATATATGCACGCGAAATATTTGCCTAGTTCAAAGATGTGATGCCTTGTAGCAGTTTAAAAGCTATACACGCTATATTGGAGATGTCTGCAAGCAGTCAAACCTTTGCCCATATTTAAAGAAGAGTATTCGGTAAGAAACATGGGAAATAAAATAGTAAATGTTTTAGGCAAGACTTAAATTAAGTAGTCTGCTAGTTACAAACTGTTCAGTTTAATGTTTCATAGAAATATTCAAGAATTAGGGCTGAAATAAAATGAAAAACTCTTTTAAATTCAATTTTTAGATAGTTTAGTTTGGGAATAATGTTGAAAGCTTTGTCAAGCTTTGTGTTGTAAAACGATAAAAGCCACGTAGGCCAGAAAACTTAAAAGCCACAAAAAATTCAACTGGATTGATTCTCTTGTTACGTTAAAATATTTTACGATTTTACAATTTTAGAGTTTCTCACAAGCTTTAAAGTTGGTTTTTAAACAACCACTCTAAGCTGGCAAAACCCTTTCATCTTTTCTCAAAAAAACTCCACTGTCAAATTTCTTGAATATCCAAAAATCCCATGAACGAGTCCTTAAGACCGCATATCTTTTTGATCACACAATATCTTATTGTTCAACTTTCTTCCACCCTCCTAGCCCAACCCCCCCTCAACTCTTTTTCAACCCTTCTTCAGTCTCCATCAACCCTTCCTCAACCCTCCCTCAACCCGTGGTCTTTCATGACGTCACAGTTCTTATGATACACGTCACCACACCAAACCATAGACCCTCTACAAGCCTAGATAACAGGTTAAATATTTATTTAAAAAGATGTATAAATAATATATTGTTTCAAATCACTTCAAAGCACTAGTACTACTACTACTACTACTCCTACTACTACTACTACTACTACTACTACTACTACTACTACTACTACTACTACTACTACTACTACTACAACAACAACTACTACTACTACTACTACTACTACTACTACTACTACTACTACTACTACTACTACTACTACTACTACTACTACTACTACTACTACTACTACTACTACTACTACTACTACTACTACTACTACTACTACTACCACATCTACTACTACTACTACTAGTTTTTTTTTATTTAAAACAAAGCTTTGTCATCATTCATCCCATAAGATTTTACATTTGAAACTTCAAATATTCTATTTTTCCACTCCCACACATCCGTTTGACACCACATCTCCACCATCTTCTCTCACTACACGACGCATAACTTGTTCGCCATCCCAACGTCCCGAGCAATCTCCATCTTACAAACCTCCATTGTTACTGACATCACTTCTGTTTTTGAGACTTTACAAAGCAGAAACATAATTTATACAAATTTTAATAATATTTTATTAAATATAAAAAGTTTGGCGATTTTAAATGTGCTAAAACCGTTAAATTATGCAGTATTATGTTCACGATGATCAACGAATGCAATATAAAATGTATTATTATTCTTATTTTTAATGACTTTCAAATGTGAAAAAAAACAAAAGTTAATTTAAATATTGATAAATATTTAAAAACAATACTTCAAGAGTCGAATTAGATATTCATGAAATACTAATTTAAAAATAGTCAAAAAGTGAATTTAAATATTCATGAAGTGAGCGCACCACCACCACCTAGATGCCGGAGCAGAGCAACGACTACAGAGTGGTGGTCTTTGGGTCGGGAAGTGTTGGCAAGAGTTCACTCGTTTTAAGGTGGGTGGATGCATGGATGGATGCATGGATGGATGCATGGATGAATTCATGGATGGATGCATGGATGGATGCATGGATGGATGCATGGATGGATGCATGGATGGATGCATGGATGGATGCAAGGATGGATGCATGGATGGATGCATGGATGAATGCATGGATGGATGCATGGATGGATGCATGGATGGATTCATGGATGGATTCATGGATGGATGCATGGAAGGATGCATGGATGGGTGGATGGATGGATGCATGGATGGGTGGATGGATGGATGCATGGATAGATGCATGGATTTGATTGATGGATGTATGGATGCATGGATGGATGCATGGATGAACACATAGATGGATGGATGGATGGATAAAGGCATGGATATATGGATGCATGGATAATGTATAAGTAGATTGATGAGAAAGCGGATAGAGAAGTAGAAAATTGAGAAAAATAGGTTGATGGGAATATAGGTAAGTAAATAAAGGAGTAGGTAGATGAATGACTGGGTGGATAAATAGGCAAACAAACAAATAGGAGGATGGTTTGACGGATGGGTAAATAACACGAGTGCAGATGAGGAGATAGAGAGAGACATGGAGTGGCAGAGAGAAGGGTGGGGTGAAAGGGAGAAGATTGGAGAAAAATTGAGAAAGATGGAGAGGGATGTAGCAGGGTGGAGAGGGATTGGAGAAGGGTGGAGAAGGTTGGAGAGGGGTAGAGAGGGAAGGAGATAGAATGAAGAATAAAGAAGAAAAACGGAAAAGGGTATAAAGGAGTGGAGAGGGATGGAGAAGATTGAAAAAGGATGGGGTGGGAAAAAGAAGGACGGAAAAGAATAGAGTAGGGTGGAGAGGGATGAAGAGGAATGGAGTAGAGTGGAGAGGGATGAAGAGGAATGGAGTAGGGTGGAGAGGGATGAAGAGGAACGGAGTGACAGTTTGTTTATCTTTCTTTCTTTCATCATCACACGCGAGTGTCCTTATTTAGCGCTTCACACAACACAATAGTCGCCTTAATTTGTGACATTTTTACAATATATATTTTTCTTTATTCGAGTTATTTTTAGGGACATTTTGTTTAATATCTACTGTATTTCCCATGGCAGGCGTATACCTAAATGTGTACATGCCTGCGTGTACACTCAGGGATGCACACACAGTGCACACCACACACACAAACGCAAACACTCCAAACACACGCGAAACAGAAAGCTTAAACATCGCTCCAATTCGTCAGCGCCAACGCAATTTCAAGGATTTTCAAACTTAGAGCGTGAAAGCCGCCTTAAAAGAACACGAGAACAAACTCATGTTCGAAAAACAAATAAGCGTTCGTTTTAACGTGAGAATATAAAGATGTGCAAACATGCAAACACATGAGCTTTAAACAATAAAAAATGCAAACACACAAACACACGGACATTAAAACTCACACAAACACACAAACACACGGACAAACAGGTTTGTTCGAGGAACATTCAGAGAAAATTATGTTCCAACGGTCGAAGACACATACAGACAAGTCATTTCTTGCAACAAACAAGTTTGTGTTTGTTTGCCTGTTTATTTGTTGTTTGTTTTTTTTTTGTATTTTTGTTTATTCAAGCATTATTCTTTCAGATACTTATATGTTTTAATATTGGAATATTCTATTTTTGGTAATTAGAGACCAAACAATTGGAAGATGGAAATGAAGATAAAAATAAGACTGGCCAGAAGCCTTCCAATTTAGTTTTTCTAAGATTTACATAAACATCCTCAATCCTGTACACATTCATCCGCATCTTCTAATCCACAAAGGCGTTTTAATTCTCAGTTTTGCTTCTTATTAAATCTAAGAATTTCTTTTATCATACCTTGAATACATTTCAAGTGTGTAAAAATATTTTTAAATGGTTAAAAGTTTTACATTGTTTTCAAACAATTTTTGGTCATTTCTAGCAACAACTTCCATATTAAACAAAAAGTATTTCTCGGCAACGTTCAATAAAATCGTGAAAGATTCCGATACCTTGAAAGTTCAAAAATTAATTTTCTCAGAAATTTCCAAAACTTTAGTTTCCCAGAAATTGTAAAATGTTCAATTGTCACCTTTTTCAAACCTTCTTGGTTTTTGACTTTTCTTACCTTTAAAATTTCTATAGATGTTTAGGTTTCTGTATTCAAAGAAATAATAAGACGTTTTTTTCTTTAAAAAAAACTTTTTATAATAGGGACCAAATTTTGTTGTAAAACTATTTGAATAAATCACTTACCGTGCAGAATTTAAAGACCGCCTTGGGCAAGTAATGACCCAAACATCGCTCTTTGGGTCTAAATAATCAGTTTATCTTACAGAATCAGAAGAAATATTTTCCACCGGAAAGCCAATTAAGTTTAAAGAGATTTGAGATAAACAAGAAATTACATGAAATTGAATATTAAATGAAAAAATATATTAAATAAAATATTAAATCCAAATATATATTAAATCGAATATTAAATTCAAATATATATTAAATAGAATATTAAATTCAAAAATATATGAAATAAAATATTAAATTCAAATATATATAAAAAAAATAAAATATTAAATTCAAATATATATAAAAAAAATAAAATATCAAATTCAAATATATATTAAACAAATAAAACTCTCCAACCAAAACTTCTCTTCAAACCTATTCCAAATCATCCATTCGTTACCGTGGCTCCCAGTGACAAACCCCTCTGAGAATTGCATGCATGCTTCCTTTCATGCTGCCAAACAAATAATTTTCTCGTTCCAATTTAGAACGTCTCAGAAGCACACAAAATTGCTATAGTACATTCTCCCGATCAATTAAGGACAAATCGTATAAGCAATGTATTTAATGCTTCATCTTTTTCCACTCTTCCATTCATCCTTTTTCATTTGATTTGTACGCAAGGCTTCTTGGATTTTGAAATATCTTTTCCGTTTCCCCCATCCATCAACCTCATCTTCTACACTGATTCTATGATAGAATTTCAATCAATTAAAAAAAATTCAATGCACTTTTCGAAATTATCTTTTTTCTCTACTCATCCACCTCCTCACGCACGCACGCCATCTTTCTTTCCCTCCCCTCCCTTCTTTTCCTTTCTTTCTCCCTCCACCACTTTCTTCTTTTTCTTCTTCTTTCCTTCCCTCCTTCTCTCCCTCTCTCCTTCCTCCCTTTTTCTCTCTCCTACCACTCTTTCTCCCTCTGACGTACACTCCAAAGAGAATCAATACAATACTTTTATTGAAGGCGTACAGATTGTGCACGTCGATTTGATGTGGTGTGTCTACATCAACAATCACTGACTCATCAGTGCATACGTCCTTGTACAATCAATCAATTAAATTTATATAACGCTTTTTATTAAATCTCAAACCACCTTATACAGTGGAGAAAAATCTTTGCACGTTCTTGTCCGAAGGACCCTTCAAAGAAAACATGCATCTCAATTATTTTTAAATTTCAAAAATATTTTTTTGAAGTTTTCTTTGACATTTTTAATTGTTTTAAACTTATTTCTCTTTCAGTTTCTTTTAAACTTAATTATTAAAAAAAATTTTTAACTTGTTTCTTTTTCGACTGTTTTAAACTTATTTTTCTTTCAATTATTTAAAAACCTATTTTTTCCTATTTTTTATGCCCTTATTTTTTTCTCTTCGTTTTTCAATTAATTTTTTTCCAATTTTGTAAAGCTATTTTCGATTTCTGTTATTCGTCCCGTAGCTCATTGGCAGTTTTAAAAAGTTAGAAAGATTTTTAATTTATGCAAATAACTTCATAAAGGGAGCAAGGGCGCTATAAATAATGATTTGAAAATAATTTTTTTGAAATTTTGTTTTATTCAAAATAATAATAATAATAATAAATTTATACTTTAAAAAGAGATGAAAAAGAAGTGACAGCTGACTTGAAAACTGATATTTTAATTTGGATGAATAAATATAAATATTGAAATTCCTAAAAGCTAAAAATGTATTTAAACTTTTTTTAATTTACTTTTTAATCTTTTAAAGTATTCTCCAACTCACCCGCACTACAATCATCTCATCTATCAACCAGACATTCTGCAATTTATCTTCCAAAATGTTTATATTTCATCTTCTCGGACTATATTTCGCAGCCTTTTACGACCTCCTACAAACTCTTGCAAGTTGTTCTCTCCCATTGCAACCCATTCTCAAATCATTTCATCCGATCCCATCCCACCCTATCCAATCCTACCAGCCCACAGCATCTCATCCCACTCTATTCCATCTTACTACATTTCATTTCATTCTATTCCATTCCATCTTTTTCAATCCTACTACATCCAATTTAGACTAGTTTGATCCCATCCCACTGCATTTCACCCCATAAAAGCCTTCTAGCTCAATCCCATCCTATTAGATCTCGTTCCATCCTATTAGATCTCGTTCCATCCTATTAGATCTCGTTCCATCCTATTAGATCTCGTTCCATCCTATTAGATCTCATTCCATCCTATTAGATCTCGTTCCATCCTATCCTATCCTATCCTAGTACATCTAATTTGAACTAGTTTGACCCCATCTAATCCCATCCCACTGCATCCCATCACATCCCAAAAGACCTCCCACCAAATCCATCCCAAAATGCCATCCCAAAGGTGTGCACGCTAGAGATCACAGACACCACGGGCAGCCACCAATTTCCAGCTATGCAGCGTTTATCCATCTCCAGAGGACATGCCTTTATCCTCGTCTACTCCATTGCCTCCAAGTGGGTGGATGGGATGAAGAGAATCGGGGGGGGGGGGAGGGGGGTTGATGGGTGGGGGGGTTGATTTGTGGGGAGGAGGGTTGATGGGTGGGGAGGGGGGTTGATGGGTGGGGGGAAGTGGGTTGATGGGTGGTGGGAGATTTGGGTGTAAGATAGTGAAAAGTGCTGGATTGAAAGACTATGGGATTCGATGAAATATTTGAACGAAATCTCAGAGCGATGAATTTCTCTTCAATACTTTGAAACAATTCACCTATTTCATTCCTTCAACTCTTTAATGATGAGCATTATTATAGTGGCGTATAACCCGAACGGGCTTCCAGGCAACGTAGGCTGCATATTTTCATTTGCGCCTTTGGGTTACTAGGGCATTGGTTAAACTTGAACCTAGGACCTTTCATTATTGGTCAAGCCGAGTCAGCCACCCGTTCACCCATTACTCTTTATCCACCATTCACTACCCTATTTAACCAAAACATGTTTTCCAAACCGTTCACCATCCCAAAACTTCCCAAAATCTCAAAACCACCCACCATCTTCAACCCATCCACCATCTTCAACCCATCCACCATCTCCAATTTATCCACCATCCCTAACTTACCAATCCATCTTCTTTATAATAATGACGAGCATTATTATTGTGGCGTATAACCCGAACGGGCTTCTAGGCCACTTAGGCTGCATATTTTCATTTGCGCCTATGGGTTACTAGGGCATTGGTTGCACTTGAACCTAGAACCTTTCATTATTGGTCAAGCTGAGAGTCGTTGCCGACTCGGCTATCCGTTCACCCATCTACTATCTCCAACCCATCCACCATTACCAACCAATCCACCATCTGCATGAAATATCTCTAAACCAACCCATTATCCCCATAAACCATCCACAAAAATTCTCCTAGCACCCCCACCACTACAACCCCCACAAACCCACCACCACCTTTATCACTCCCACCACCAAAACCACCACCACCACCAATCCTCAACCCATTCCCATCCCTAACAACCCCCCCTCCCCAACTAAACCGTCCCCAACCACTCTCCCAAATAGACAGTCCTTAGACGACTTGAGACCCATCTTCCAAGAGATCGTTAACATCAAGAGAAGCACTGAAGAGATCCCCATCATGCTGGTCGGAAACAAGAGTGACGAGGTTGGGAGGAGGGGTGGTTTGATGGGTGTCAAGGGGAGGGTGTTTTAAAGGGTGTGTATGAGGGAGGGTACGGAGGTGATGAGAGAAGAGTTAGTAGATGGGAGAGGGTGTATTGAGGGTTGAAGGAATTTAAATTGAAGGTTTTAGAGTGGTTCGAGAAGAGTTTGAGGGGGTCGAAAAGGAGGGAGGTCATGCGTCATTGTGGTGATGTGTGAATGATGGTTTCTGGTGAACTTATGTGAGTTAGAGTCAAATGATAAAAATGTAAAAGAAGGGACCCATTGAAAGACTTCTAAGCACCCTAATACACCCTTGAACCATCAAAACACCTTCCAAAAACCCTCAAACACCTTCAAAACACACCATTAAACAACCTAAAACACCCTCAAACACCCTTAAACACCCTCAAACACCCTTGAACACCCTAAAACACCCTCCTTATACAAACACCTTTCAAACACCACCCACTGCAGATGCACAACAGACAAATCCAAACGACGGAAGGACAGAACCTGGCGAAGTTATGGAAGTGCGCCTTCATGGAAACCTCCGCTAAGACGAATCACAACGTGCAAGAGTTGTTCCAGGTGGGGGGGGGGGGGTGGGGATGATAGTGGTGGTGGTGGGGAGGGTGGTCATGGAATGGTGATGATGGTAGTGGTGGAGATGGTGGTCGTGGAATGGTGATGATGGTAGTGGTGGAGATGATAGTGGTGGTGGAGAAGGTGGTCGTGGAATGGTGATGATGGTGATAAGGGTGGTGGTCGTGGAATGGTGATGATGGTAGTGGTGGAGATTATGAAAATGTAGGTGGAGGGATTGGTGGTGGAGTGGAGAAAGTGGTGTTGGTTCCAGGTGGGGAGGGGAAGTGATGGGGTAGTGAAATGGTGGGGAGGGAAAAATGTGGTTTAGGGGGCGTGAGCCAATTTTTGGGGTTGACAAGTTTTATGGGTTGACAAGTTTTTAGAGGGTCGATTGGACGTATTGAAAAAAAAGTTCGAAAATATTGGAAAAAAATTTTGACGATTGTTTTTCCAGGAAAATAGTTATTTTGGTCTGACTAAAAAGACGATTTATAATCAAATTACTGGAATAGTTTTAAATTTGAATCATTTTTAAAGTCACGCCTTTTAGACAGCGCACTCGATTTTGGATAAAACGTTTAGTTGTTTTATAAATTTATTTATATTTTCAAATATCATAGTTATAATAATGATAATGAGTTTAATAATTAGAATTATAAAAACTTTAATAACTAAAATTATAATAACTATAATGATTAAAACAAGTATAATTATATTAATAAACATAATTAAAACAATTGTAAGTAAAACAGTTATAAAAAATATAAGTATGATAATTATAAAAAATTTTAAATCATCACTACCACGACCACCACCACGACGACCACCACTACGACCACCATGATCACCACCACCACCACCACCACCATGACCACCACCACGACCACCACCACCATGACCACCATCACCATGACCACCACCACCACGACGACGACCACCACCACGACCACCACCACCACGACCACCACCACGACCACCACCACCACGACCACCACCACGACCACCACCACCACGACGACCACCACCACGACGACCACCACCATGACGACCACCACCACGACCACCACCACCACGACGACCACCACGACGACGACCACCATTCAGGACCTGTTGCAGCTGGAGAAGAAGAGGAGTATGACACTGACGGTGGACGTGAAGAAGACAACCTCGAGATTCAACACTGAACGCTTTAGAGGAAAGTGCTGTCTCATGTGATGGAAAGATGGAGAAAAAGGAAGGGTGGAGAAAATAAAAGAGGTGTGAGAGAAGGAAGGGAGAGGGTGGGTGGGGGGGGGGAGATATGGGAAACGAAGAGAAAGGGGGAAGGGAAGAGAGGAATGGAGGTATTGGAAAAATCAAAAAAGACGGTTTTAGAGAGAGAGGGTGGAGAAATGAAGAAAAAGTGAGATTGAGAGAAAGGGAGAAAAAAGATTCAGAAGGAGAGAGGGTGTGAGAGCGCTGGAAAGATGAGTGTAAAGAAGGTGTTGAAAGCAAAAAAGAGCATGGTATTAAAAAAGACAAAAAGAATATTAGAGAAGATTGATAGTGGATTAAAATGAAAGGGAAGTTTTTGGGGAAAAAAGGTTGGAAAAGCATTTTTTCATGAAGGCTTCTAGTGATTGAAACTGGTGTGTGGTTTTAAAATTCAATAAATGCTAAATATTTAGAAAAATGGAAACAGAAGAATATAAAGTAATAAAAAAAAACAAATTATGAACATATTTTTGGTAATTATTTTGGAAAAATAGAAAAATAAAAGATGTGAAAAACAAAAGGGCCAACTCGTAAATAATAAAAAAGGCAGGAATGTAAATGAATGAATATATTATCTGCCGAAAACAAATAAAATGCCCTAAAAATAAAATAAGGATAATAAAAAACGTAATAAGCAAAACTAAAAAAAAACAAATTAGCAAAATAAATAGGAAAAATTAATGAAAGGCAACTGCGTAATTACAAAAATAAAGAACGAAAAAGCACAAAAGTAAACTTTAAAGTACTTTTAAAATTAAAAAGCTCTGTAAAGAACAGTTAAACAAGGAAAATCAAGTAAAAAGCCGGAAAAACATGTTGGAAAACTTTTAAAAATAATTTAGCAGAAAAATATATTTTTATGAGGTTGAAAAGCAGTGAAAGAAAAATGGTTGGATTTAATTTATGGTCTTAATTAGAAGGTTTTTTGAGAAAATATAAAATACATTTGAAAAATTGGAAAATACATTTTTAAAGCGCCAAAATGCTTTTAGATTCCCAAATTTTCAAAGATAGTTTAGTTTTTCTATATTTCTGGTCAGTTTCCTCTAAGGCTGGCGTGCTTGTTCACATTCGATAGTTCTTTACATAGCAATATATATATATATATATATATATATATAATAGTTTCATCACTTCTATCCCATTACATCTTACACGCTTTGCTTTAGACTAGACTTTCATCTCGGATCCCTAGATGACACTTTCGCTTCGAAGAACTCTTAAAAACGCAGAACTGAAATGCTTTTGCGGCAAAATCTCGACTGATTCGAAGTTTATATAGCGTTAGTTTTATAATATAATTTTCGACACAATTTTGTTCAAGGAAATGGCGGACTATTCATCCAACCCGAATCATCTGCTATCCGTTTAAATGCCTAAATGAAGATTTAGATACATTTTTATTAATTTTATAAAAACTCTTAAGTTCAAGGCACCTTTTGCAGTTTCGAGAGCACAAACGTTTGCACCCAACAACGTATGTGAAATCTGATTGGGCTGTTGCGATCACGCAACACGGGCATTCCATTAAAATTAAAAAATATACATTTTGTTTTTGTCTTAAAGTTGATTTGTCACTTTAAAAAAAACTAAAATATTAATGAATTTTTTTTCCCTTAGCTGTTTTTTTTTGTTTATATTAAAAGTTAAAGCCTATTTTTTCTTAGTGCGAAAGAACTTGTTGTATTAAAATCAGTTTGTAATACCTTGGGATCATTAACTAAACCTGTTGCGTTGTACTTCACAGGCCAAAGTGTGTGGCGAAGAATACCGTCATTATCTTGTAATTACGGCCCAAATTCCAATTATTTCCCCGTATTATTACAATATTCTCAAAATGAAAAATAGTTATTTATTCATTTTTTTACATGGTTGTGGTGATTATTTCTTGCACTAGAGATTTTGTATTGAGGCATTATTCATTAAATCACTTCAGACAATTTTCTTACACTATCACCTAACTTTCTCTGATTGCGATCACTAACACATGTAAATAACATTTTTATACTTCAGTTATAAGTTTATATTCATTATTAAACACCGTTAATCCTTATATACATTTATAAATAATTTAAAAAAAGTAAAAAACCCTACTTAGTCCTCAAATGCTTTAATTGCTACACCTAGTCATCATTGAAACATCTTGTGTTGTGATTATAAGTAGGGATAGCAACGGGCTCAAAAATCAGGACCTACCAGAGCCGCGTACCCAAAAATTCATAAACTGCTCATTTAGCATATGTTTTCAAAACGGGAAATATTTTATTCAAACTTAATCAGCCCGTTTAAAAGAATATATTTTATAAATTTTTTATTTTATACTTTATTTAAAAAAATGTATTTATGTTTTTTCTCATAGCAAAACTTCAGTAAAACTTTATTTCACTCGATACAAAATGTATCGACGTAAATTTGTATCCAATAAAACATTTTAATTGATATTTAATTAATTTATTAAATATTCTAAACTTATAATCTTTTTTTTATCCAAAAAATGAATCGAATACAAAATCCAAAAATGCTCGGGTACCCAACCCATCAATCGGGTACCCAAGTACCCGTTGCCATCCCTAACTATTACTCCTAGTTTTTTTAATTTTATTTTTTTCGTTTTCTCTTAATTTCACACTAGAACATATGCCCTTAATTTATTTGCGAGGAAACAGAATTTAAATATGAAATCTTTTAGCACTTTTGACTCAAAAGTATCATTAAATACCAATGGGTATTCATGAATACAAATACACAAGGGTATTTAAAGTCACTTTTAGAATTTCTACTATATTTTCCTTTATTCCATCGCTCTACTGATTGGCATGAGCTTGATTGGAGATGATCCAACGGTTTATAAGTTCAATTAAAATTTTAATGACTGTCTTAGCAATCTAATCAGCCTAATTATAGAATTAAGCATGCATTAATCGAATTATTTGACTAATTATTAAATTAATTCAAACCCTTAATCAACCCAAAAAAATTTAATGAGATAAAAGTCAAGTAAAACAACTTTAAATGAACACAAGAAATCGTCACTAACTACCCTTCCACCACTACAACCTCTTATTCTAAATGGAAGAAACATGAGGGATCAACAGAGTAAGATTCGAAAATTTTGAACTTTGAAAAGACATTTCCTATTTATATATTTTAATTAATTATTTGAAATCATTTGAACGGTTGCTTTTCATTACTTTTCAACTTGATCAAGGATTCAACAGCTATTATTGACGTATTATTATTGTTATTATTACTTTTATTATCCGACATTTAAAAAAATTTATATTTTGTTTTACTTTCTGCTCATTCATCTTGACTATTCCGCCTAAACTAGTTAATAAATATTTCAAAATGAGTCTTTTATTAGTTTATTATATGAAAACATGAATAATTATTTAATAATCGGTAAAGTAAAATATATAAACACAGTTAAAATTAATTGTTTTTCGAATGTACGAATAGTCTGAACATTATGGCATAATGTTCAGATGATTATGGGCATCAGAACAATCTGTATTTGACGGTAACTCGCTCTTTATAAGCTTTATTAATCCAGCAAAAATTCTAACAAACTTAAAAAATCTTTAAAATATTTTAGATTTACAAATCATTGATTTATACGGCAAAAACAATATTTCACAAATAATTAAATAATCAAATCAATACTCGAACTCAAAATAAAATGTAGTAGTTAGAAAATCTGTAAATGAAGAGGGAAGGGAGTGGAAATGTGAAAAAGACAACTTCAAATATTATAATGGATCAAATCCTATTTAAATAAATTATTATATTTGATTTTATATCAATATAGTGAATTACTTTAATATAAATAAAATTCTTAATAAAAGATCTTTAAAAAGAGTTTCTCAAAAACTTGCCACTCTCACAATCCATTCCAGGCCGAGAGCTTGCCATTGGAAAAGATGAGGTTGTGGGTGGGGTGGGGAACGGATGGAGATGATGGGTGGTTGTGGCGGAGGTGGTGAAGGAATGGGTGGTGCATGCCATTGTTGCTCGGGTCGGTTGGTTGCGACTGGGGAGTGAATAGGAGGTTGATGGATAAGTGATGGATAAGTGATTAAAGAAGAGATGATGGCGATGAGAATGATAATGATGAGAATGGTGAGTAGATTATGGTGGTGGTGGTGATGATGATGACCTGGTTATGTTGCACAAAGATTCTCAATTCACGAATCAAATCCTTGTTTGAACTTTCTAACTGTTTGAGACTGCGGTGGTTGTGGTGGTTAGAGGGTGGTGTTGATAGTGGTTGTATGAACGGTGGTGGTGGTTAGAGGGTGGTGTTGATAGTGGTTGTATGAAGGGTGGTGGTGGTTAGAGGGTGGTGTTGATAGTGGTTGTATGAAGGGTGGTGGTGGTTCGATGGGTGCCGGTGTTGATGGTTGGATGATGGTAATGGTGGATGGACGGGTGGTGGTGATGGTGATTCTAGGAAGTCAATGACATTCCAATTTTGAAAGATCATTTTTTGCGCCCCCTACCAAATCTAAAGCCTACCTCCTTCATCGTTCCCCAACCCAATGAAAAACCTTCCCTCCCTCCATCTGGCCTCTCTCATCTCACCAACACCCCTCCCCATTCACCACCTTTTCCTTCCGTTCACCACCACACCCCCTCCATTCACTCCCCCCCTCCATACACGAGCAGCGCACCCCTTCCATTTACCAACACCACCCCTCCCCCCCCTCGCCATCCATTCACCAATACCCCTACCCATCCATTAACACCCCCTCCCCCACCTATGCAACAACAACCCTCCCCATCCATTAACCCTCCCTCCCCCCACCTATGCAACAACACCCCACCCACCCACCTAAAGGCGTGGCACAACTTGTGATGCAGCACTCTCTGGCATATTGCCTTGTTTATGGATCGCTTGAAGAGGGGAATCCCAAATGTTGTATCCAAAATCACCCAGTCATCCTCACTAAAGGAGGCTGTGTGGGATGGATGGATGGGAGGCTGTGTGGGATGGATGGATGGGAGGTTGTGTGGGATGGATGGATGGATGGGTGGTTGGTGGATGGATGGGAGGTTGGTTGATGGATGGATGGGAGGCTGTGTGGGATGGAAGGATGGGAGGCTGTGTGGGATGGATGGATGGGAAAGTGGTTGGGATGGATGGATGGGAGGGTGGTTGGTGGATGGATGGGAGGGTGGTTGGTGGATAGTTGGGAGGGTGTGTGGGATGGATGGATGGGAGGGTGGTTGGTGGATGGATGGGAGGGTGGTTGGTGGATGGATGGGAGGGTGTGTGGAATGGATGGATGGGAGGGTGGTTGGTGGATGGATGGATGGGAGGATGGCTAAATGGACGGCTGAATGGATAGGTGGATGGATGGACAAGTGGATAAATAGATGGATGAGATTATGGATAGATGGATGGATGAAATTCAAGAGGAACCAGCCACCTTCATCTTCAATTGTCGCAGAATCAGTCCTCTTGCTCCTCTCACCATCATCATCAACTAAACCATCATCATCAACCTCACCATCATCATCAACTACACCATCATCATCACCATCTTCACCCTTTTTACACTCGCTCTGAACACCTCCACCATCCTCTTCTCCGCCCTTTTCCATGATGCAATGGACCGGTCCACTTTCTTGCGAGGGGGTGGCCAGGTCGAACTGTCGAATTCCTCGGTACATCACTCCACCCTCTCCCTCACTCACTCCCCCCACCTTTACCTCTTCCCCCCTGCCACCACCCCTCCCTCCCTCAACGACTCTTCCACCACTCTCCTCACCACCCACACCATCAACCCTCAAACTAATCAAATCCGCCTTTTCTAAATCATCAAGATAACCATCATCATCATCTTCTTCATCATCATCACCACCCCCATCATCATCATTATCATCATCTCCACCATTTGAAACCCCCATTACTCCCCTCCCAGAATCATTACGATCTCTCCCGATTCTGATGATAGTTATGTAGCCACAACTGTGTTGCAGGTCCAGGCATTCTTCCAGTCTCTGCACGGCGCTGTGTCGTTCCAGTTGAGTGCGTTTGTCTGTGGTAATGATGATGATGACGATGATGATGGTGATGATAATGATGATGATGATGATGATGATGATAATGGTGATGATGATGATGATGATAGTTGTAGTTTTGGTGGTTGTTGATTGACAAATGGCAGCGATTAAAAGAGATTGTAATCGTGGTTTGAGTTGTGGTGGTGGTGGTGGTGGTGGTTGTAGATTGGTTGTGATAATGGTGATGATAGTGAAAGTGACAATAGTAGTGATGATGATAGTGATGATGATGATAGTGATGATGATAATAGTGATGATGATGATAGTCAAAAGAACCTAGACTGGGCATCGGGAAGGGAAGGAAGACTTGCTGGTCTTGCTGCACTGAACCATGACCCTGGTGATGATAATGATGATGATGATGTTGATAATGATGTTAATGATGAAGATGATGATGTTGATGATAATGATATTAATGATGAAGATGATGATCATGATAAAAAAGACGACGGTGATAATGATGATGGTGATGATGACGCCATTGATGATGATGATGATGACATTGATGATGATGATGATGGTGATGATGATTATGAAGCGAATGCGATAGGAGTATGGAGACAAGAGAGAGGGAGTTTATTAACGAGAAGGCTTCCTTATATATGGTACGAGGGACAAATGTTATTAAGTGAGTTAGTCCTAGAAGTGCCAGTGCATGAGCGCGTGCGCATGTGCGTGCCTATATGTGGACCGCTATAATGTAGGCCACTACAATTTCATGATGATGATGGTGATGATGATGACATTGGTGATGATGACATTGGTGATGATGACATTGATGATGATGACATTGGTGATGATGACATTGATGATGATGACATTGATGATGATGATATTGATGATGATGATGCCCAGACCTGGATTAGGATGGGAGAGTAGCAGAGTGCTTCGTTGACGACGAGAAGGAGGTTGGAGGTGGAGATGATGGAAGGATCGTGGTTCCAAGCCGTTACTAGCACCTTGCTGTGGTGCTGTGTGTGTGTGTGTGTGTGGAGGTTTGTTGCGGTGTGTTGTCTGTGTGTTTATGTGTCTGTAGGTCTGTGTGTTTATGTGTGTGAGTGCGTGTGTGTGTGTGTGTGTGTGTGTGTGTGTGTGTGTGTGTGTGTGTGTGTGTGTGTGTATGTGTGTGAGGATAAAAAACATAAAAGATTAAGTTTAATGCCGAAATTGATTTCTTTAGAAGTATATACAAATTTCCACCCCTGCTTTTATAGACCTCCCCCTTTACACACCCCCTCCTACCCCCCTTCCTACACACTTCCCTTTTAAACCACCCCCCCCCACCTAACAACCACCTCGAATATCTTTGGCAGCCTTCTCAGTCTGGTCCCCTTGGTCAGGAGGAGGGAGGGGGGTCCATTGTGGGTGAGGTGGTACGTGAACAACTTGAACCACACGCTGTTCACCTGTCAAGAGGGGGGGAAAGTGTGTGGTTGTGTTGAGAGAGGGGGTGGGAGTGTGTGGTTGTGTTGAGAGAGGGGGTTGGTGTATAGTGGGGATAGTTGTTGTGGTTGAGAAGAAGGATAGGTGCTGGGAATGAGTGGTGAGGTTGGTTGTGTTTGTGAAGAGGGGTTAGGTGGATGGTGAGGGGGGTGGTTGTAGAGATAGAGGTTGGGTGCATGGTGAGGGGGGTGGTTGTGGATAGTTGTTGGAGAAGACAGAATAATGGTTAGTTTTTTGAAGATTAAATAAATAATGGATGAACGAAAAAATAGGTAGATGGACTAGAAGATGGATAGAAGAATTTATGGTCGAATAGATGGATGGATGGATGATTGTTAATTGATTCAACGGACACCAGCGGGAAAACCTCGGGTATGACAGGTCCGAGGTGGTGAGGCACATCGGAGTTGATGGGACGTACCTCGTTGCTTAGCGGTGCTACCGAGATGAGGAGGCTGCATGGGGTGGGAATTGGTTAGAGATGGCGGGAAGAAAATTGAGGAAATAGGAAAATGGCGGGAAAAGAAGATACAGTGGAAAGTAAAGAATAGTGAAAGAAGGGAGGATAAAAGAGATGGAAAGCGGAAAAAAAAGACAGAATGAAGGAGAGAGTGGCAACGAGAAAGAAAGAGAAAATGAAAATAAAAGAGAGCAAAGAGGGAAAGAAAGACAGCACGAATGAAAGAGTGAATGACAGCATGAATGAAAGAGTGAATGACAGCATGAATGAAAGAGTGAATGACAGCATGAATGAAAGAGTGAATGACAGCATGAATGAAAGAGTGAATGACAGCATGAATGAAAGAGTGAATGACAGCATGAATGAAAGAGTGAATGACAGCATGAATGAAAGAGTGAATGACAGCATGAATGAAAGAGTGAAAGAGTGAGTGAGTGAGCGAAGGACAGCATCCAACGAGTAGTTCTTGTTGAGAACTCGGGAGCAGGTGGCCGCGTCCAAGCCCTGCAGACTCTCGCATCTGAGCAGGTCCAGTCCCCAGGGGGCGGGTGTGGATGATGATGATGTGGTTGATGGTGTTGATGATGATGATCCTTGTGTGTCCACTGGAGGATGGGTGGATAAATAAATGAAAGTAGAAGATGAGTGGATGTGAGAGAAGAAGGAAGGTGGATGGATATGAAGAGTGGAGAATGAGTGGATGTGAAAATAGTGGATGATGAGTGAATATAAGAAGATGGGATGGATGTATAGATTGAGAAGGATGGATGAATAGATTGAGAAGGATGGATGAATAGATTGAGAAGGATGGATGTATAGATTGAGAAGGATGGATGAATAGATTGAGAAGGATGGATGAATAGATTGAGAAGGATGGATGAATAGATTGAGAAGGATGGATGAATAGATTGAGAAGGATGGATGAATAGATTGAGAAGGATGGATGAATAGATTGAGAAGGATGGATGAATAGATTGAGAAGGATGGATGAATAGATTGAGAAGGATGGATGAATAGATTGAGAGGGATGGATGTATAGATTGAGAAGGATGGATGAATAGATTGAGAAGGATGGATGAATAGATTGAGAAGGATGGATGAATAGATTGAGAAGGATGGATGAATAGATTGAGAAGGATGGATGAATAGATTGAGAAGGATGGATGAATAGATTGAGAAGGATGGATGAATAGATTGAGAAGGATGGATGAATAGATTGATAAGGATGGATGTATAGATTGAGAAGGATGGATGAATAGATTGAGAAGGATGGATGAATAGATTGATAAGGATGGATGAATAGATTGAGAAGGATGGATGAATAGATTGAGAAGGATGGATGAATAGATTGAGAAGGATGGATGAATAGATTGAGAAGGATGGATGAATAGATTGAGAAGGATGGATGAATAGATTGAGAAGGATGGATGAATAGATTGAGAAGGATGGATGAATAGATTGAGAAGGATGGATGAATAGATTGAGAGGGATGGATGTATAGATTGAGAAGGATGGATGAATAGATTGAGAAGGATGGATGAATAGATTGAGAAGGATGGATGAATAGATTGAGAAGGATGGATGAATAGATTGAGAAGGATGGATGAATAGATTGAGAAGGATGGATGAATAGATTGAGAAGGATGGATGAATAGATTGAGAAGGATGGATGAATAGATTGATAAGGATGGATGTATAGATTGAGAAGGATGGATGAATAGATTGAGAAGGATGGATGAATAGATTGATAAGGATGGATGTGTAGATTGATAAGGATGGATGTATAGATTGAGAAGGATGGATGTATAGATTGAGAAGGATGGATGTATAGATTGAGAAGGATGGATGAATAGATTGAGAAGGATGGATGAATAGATTGAGAAGGATGGATGTATAGATTGATAAGGATGGATGAATAGATTGAGAAGGATGGATGAATAGATTGATAAGGATGGATGAATAGATTGAGAAGGATGGATGGATAGATTGAGAAGGATGGATGAATAGATTGAGAAGGATGGATGAATAGATTGATAAGGATGGATGTATAGATTGAGAAGGATGGATGAATAGATTGATAAGGATGGATGTGTAGATTGATAAGGATGGATGTGTAGATTGATAAGGATGGATGTATAGATTGAGAAGGATGGATGTATAGATTGAGAAGGATGGATGAATAGATTGATAAGGATGGATGAATAGATTGAGAAGGATGGATGTATAGATTGAGAAGGATGGATGAATAGATTGATAAGGATGGATGAATAGATTGAGAAGGATGGATGAATAGATTGAGAAGGATGGATGAATAGATTGAGAAGGATGGATGAATAGATTGAGAAGGATGGATGAATAGATTGAGAAGGATGGATGAATAGATTGAGAAGGATGGATGAATAGATTGAGAAGGATGGATGAATAGATTGAGAAGGATGGATGAATAGATTGAGAAGGATGGATGAATAGATTGAGAAGGATGGATGAATAGATTGAGAAGGATGGATGAATAGATTGAGAAGGATGGATGAATAGATTGAGAGGGATGGATGTATAGATTGAGAAGGATGGATGAATAGATTGAGAAGGATGGATGAATAGATTGAGAAGGATGGATGAATAGATTGAGAAGGATGGATGAATAGATTGAGAAGGATGGATGAATAGATTGAGAAGGATGGATGAATAGATTGAGAAGGATGGATGAATAGATTGAGAAGGATGGATGAATAGATTGATAAGGATGGATGTATAGATTGAGAAGGATGGATGAATAGATTGAGAAGGATGGATGAATAGATTGATAAGGATGGATGTGTAGATTGATAAGGATGGATGTATAGATTGAGAAGGATGGATGTATAGATTGAGAAGGATGGATGTATAGATTGAGAAGGATGGATGAATAGATTGAGAAGGATGGATGAATAGATTGAGAAGGATGGATGTATAGATTGATAAGGATGGATGAATAGATTGAGAAGGATGGATGAATAGATTGATAAGGATGGATGAATAGATTGAGAAGGATGGATGGATAGATTGAGAAGGATGGATGAATAGATTGAGAAGGATGGATGAATAGATTGATAAGGATGGATGTATAGATTGAGAAGGATGGATGAATAGATTGATAAGGATGGATGTGTAGATTGATAAGGATGGATGTGTAGATTGATAAGGATGGATGTATAGATTGAGAAGGATGGATGTATAGATTGAGAAGGATGGATGAATAGATTGATAAGGATGGATGAATAGATTGAGAAGGATGGATGTATAGATTGAGAAGGATGGATGAATAGATTGATAAGGATGGATGAATGGATTGAGAAGGATGGATGAATAGATTGATAAGGATGGATGTATAGATTGAGAAGGATGGATGAATAGATTGATGAGGATGGATGTGTAGATTGATAAGGATGGATGTATAGATTGAGAAGGATGGATGTATAGATTGAGAAGGATGGATGTATAGATTGAGAAGGATGGATGAATAGATTGATAAGGATGGATGAATAGATTGAGAAGGATGGATGTATAGATTGAGAAGGATGGATGAATAGATTGAGAAGGATGGATGAATAGATTGATAAGGATGGATGGATAGATTGATAAGGATGGATGAATAGATTGAGAAGGATGGATGAATAGATTGATAAGGATGGATGGATAGATTGATAAGGATGGATGAATAGATTGAGAAGGATGGATGAATAGATTGAGAGGGATGGATGTATAGATTGAGAAGGATGGATGTATAGATTGAGAAGGATGGATGAATAGATTGAGAGGGATGGATGTATAGATTGAGAAGGATGGATGTATAGATTGAGAAGGATGGATGAATAGATTGAGAAGGATGGATGAATAGATTGATAAGGATGGATGTGTAGATTGATAAGGATGGATGTATAGATTGAGAAGGATGGATGAATAGATTGAGAAGGATGGATGAATAGATTGATAAGGATGGATGTGTAGATTGATAAGGATGGATGTATAGATTGAGAAGGATGGATGTATAGATTGAGAAGGATGGATGAATAGATTGATAAGGATGGATGAATAGATTGAGAAGGATGGATGTATAGATTGAGAAGGATGGATGAATAGATTGATAAGGATGGATGAATGGATTGAGAAGGATGGATGAATAGATTGATAAGGATGGATGTATAGATTGAGAAGGATGGATGAATAGATTGATGAGGATGGATGTGTAGATTGATAAGGATGGATGTATAGATTGAGAAGGATGGATGTATAGATTGAGAAGGATGGATGTATAGATTGAGAAGGATGGATGAATAGATTGATAAGGATGGATGAATAGATTGAGAAGGATGGATGTATAGATTGAGAAGGATGGATGAATAGATTGAGAAGGATGGATGAATAGATTGATAAGGATGGATGGATAGATTGATAAGGATGGATGAATAGATTGAGAAGGATGGATGAATAGATTGATAAGGATGGATGGATAGATTGATAAGGATGGATGAATAGATTGAGAAGGATGGATGAATAGATTGAGAGGGATGGATGTATAGATTGAGAAGGATGGATGTATAGATTGAGAAGGATGGATGAATAGATTGAGAAGGATGGATGAATAGATTGAGAGGGATGGATGAATAGATTGAGAAGGATGGATGTATAGATTGAGAAGGATGGATGTATAGATTGAGAAGGATGGATGTATAGATTGAGAAGGATGGATGTATAGATTGAGAAGGATGGATGTATAGATTGAGAAGGATGGATGAATAGATTGATAAGGATGGATGTATAGATTGAGAAGGATGGATGTATAGATTGAGAAGGATGGATGAATAGATTGAGAAGGATGGATGAATAGATTGATAAGGATGGATGAATAGATTGAGAAGGATGGATGAATAGATTGAGAAGGATGGATGTATAGATTGATAAGGATGGATGAATAGATTGAGAAGGATGGATGAATAGATTGAGAGGGATGGATGTATAGATTGATAAGGATGGATGTATAGATTGAGAAGGATGGATGAATAGATTGATAAGGATGGATGTATAGATTGATAAGGATGGATGAATAGATTGATAAGGATGGATGTATAGATTGAGAAGGATGGATGTATAGATTGAGAAGGATGGATGTATAGATTGAGAAGGATGGATGAATAGATTGATAAGGATGGATGTATAGATTGATAAGGATGGATGAATAGATTGAGAAGGATGGATGAATAGATTGAGAAGGATGGATGAATAGATTGAGAAGGATGGATGAATAGATTGATAAGGATGGATGAATAGATTGATAAGGATGGATGAATGGATTGAGAAGGATGGATGAATAGATTGATAAGGATGGATGTATAGATTGATAAGGATGGATGAATAGATTGAGAAGGATGGATGTATAGATTGAGAAGGATGGATGAATAGATTGAGAAGGATGGATGAATAGATTGATAAGGATGGATGAATAGATTGAGAAGGATGGATGAATAGATTGAGAAGGATGGATGTATAGATTGATAAGGATGGATGAATAGATTGAGAAGGATGGATGAATAGATTGAGAGGGATGGATGTATAGATTGATAAGGATGGATGTATAGATTGAGAAGGATGGATGAATAGATTGATAAGGATGGATGTATAGATTGATAAGGATGGATGAATAGATTGATAAGGATGGATGTATAGATTGAGAAGGATGGATGTATAGATTGAGAAGGATGGATGTATAGATTGAGAAGGATGGATGAATAGATTGATAAGGATGGATGTATAGATTGATAAGGATGGATGAATAGATTGAGAAGGATGGATGAATAGATTGAGAAGGATGGATGAATAGATTGATAAGGATGGATGTGTAGATTGATAAGGATGGATGAATAGATTGAGAAGGATGGATGAATAGATTGATAAGGATGGATGAATAGATTGAGAAGGATGGATGTATAGATTGAGAAGGATGGATGAATAGATTGATAAGGATGGATGTATAGATTGAGAAGGATGGATGAATAGATTGAGAAGGATGGATGTATAGATTGAGAAGGATGGATGAATAGATTGAGAGGGATGGATGAATAGATTGAGAAGGATGGATGAATGGATTGAGAAGGATGGACAAAAATTGGTTGGAGGAAATTGTATTTTATGAAGGAAGGAAGGATACATTGGGATGAGAGTTGTGGGTTGTGTCTCAGAAACTGTACAGTGTCCCGTAGTGTTATCGCGTGTTCAAAGTACCTGTTGTGGTGGTGGTAGTAGTGGTTGTGGTAGTGGTGGTAGTAATGATGGTAGTAGTGGTTGTGGTGGTAGTAGTGGTTGTGGTGGTGGTAGTTATGGCACGGGTAGAGGTTATGTGGGAGAATTGGTGAAGAATAAAAAGGTTGTGGTGGATGATGAAGGAAGCGGTTGTGGAATAGTGGTGGAGATGCATAGCGGAATGATAGTGGATTTGGTTGGAGGATTTGTAGATATTGAATTCTGGTGTATGGTGGGGAATGGTGAATAGCTCGAGATTGGTGGATGAATATTGGAGGATAAGTGGATGAACATTGGAGGAAAAGTGGATGAATATTGGAAGATAAGTGGATGAATATTGGAGGATGAGTGGATGAATATTGGAGTATAAGTGGATGAATATTGGAGTATAAGTGGATGAATATTGGAGGATAAGTGGATGAATATTGGAAGATAAGTGGATGAACATTGGAGGAAAAGTGGATGAATATTGGAAGATAAGTGGATGAATATTGGAAGATAAGTGGATGAATATTGGAAGATAAGTGGATGAATATTGGAGGATGAGTGGATGAATATTGGAGGATAAGTGGATGAATATTGGAAGATAAGTGGATGAATATTGGAAGATAAGTGGATGAATATTGGAAGATAAGTGGATGAATATTGGAGGATGAGTGGATGAATATTGGAGTATAAGTGGATGAATATTGGAGTATAAGTGGATGAATATTGGAGGATAAGTGGATGAATATTGGAAGATAAGTGGATGAATATTGGAAGATAAGTGGATGAATATTGGAAGATAAGTGGATGAATATTGGAAGATAAGTGGATGAATATTGGAGGATGAGTGGATGAATATTGGAGGATAAGTGGATGAATATTGGAGTATAAGTGGATGAATATTGGAGTATAAGTGGATGAATATTGGAGGATTAGTGGATGAATATTGGAGTATAAGTGGATGAATATTGGAGTATAAGTGGATGAATATTGGAGGATAAGTGGATGAATATTGGAAGATAAGTGGATGAATATTGGAAGATAAGTGGATGAATATTGGAGGATGAGTGGATGAATATTGGAGGATAAGTGGATGAATATTGGAGTATAAGTGGATGAATATTGGAGTATAAGTGGATGAATATTGGAAGATAAGTGGATGAATATTGGAGGATAAGTGGATGAATATTGGAGGATAAGTGGATGAATATTGGAGGATGAGTGGATGAATATTGGAGGATAAGTGGATGAATATTGGAAGATAAGTGGATGAATATTGGAGGATAAGTGGATGAATATTGGAGGATAAGTGGATGAATATTGGAGTATAAGTGGATGAATATTGGAGGATAAGTGGATGAATATTGGAAGATAAGTGGATGAATATTGGAAGATAAGTGGATGAATATTGGAGGATAAGTGGATGAATATTGGAGTATAAGTGGATGAATATTGGAAGATAAGTGGATGAATATTGGAAGATAAGTGGATGAATATTGGAGGATAAGTGGATGAATATTGGAGGATAAGTGGATGAATATTGGAAGATAAGTGGATGAATATTGGAGGATGAGTGGATGAATATTGGAGGATAAGTGGATGAATATTGGAGGATAAGTGGATGAATATTGGAGGATAAGTGGATGAATATTGGAGTATAAGTGGATGAATATTGGAGTATAAGTGGATGAATATTGGAAGATAAGTGGATGAATATTGGAGGATAAGTGGATGAATATTGGAGGATAAGTGGATGAATATTGGAGGATGAGTGGATGAATATTGGAGGATAAGTGGATGAATATTGGAAGATAAGTGGATGAATATTGGAGGATAAGTGGATGAATATTGGAAGATGAGTGGATGAATATTGGAGGATAAGTGGATGAATATTGGAGGATAAGTGGATGAATATTGGAAGATAAGTGGATGAATATTGGAAGATAAGTGGATGAATATTGGAGGATAAGTGGATGAATATTGGAAGATAAGTGGATGAATATTGGAAGATAAGTGGATGAATATTGGAAGATAAGTGGATGAATATTGGAGGATGAGTGGATGAATATTGGAGGATAAGTGGATGAATATTGGAGTATAAGTGGATGAATATTGGAAGATAAGTGGATGAATATTGGAAGATAAGTGGATGAATATTGGAGGATGAGTGGATGAATATTGGAGGATAAGTGGATGAATATTGGAGTATAAGTGGATGAATATTGGAGTATAAGTGGATGAATATTGGAGGATAAGTGGATGAATATTGGAGGATAAGTGGATGAATATTGGAGGATGAGTGGATGAATATTGGAGGATGAGTGGATGAATATTGGAGGATAAGTGGATGAATATTGGAGTATAAGTGGATGAATATTGGAGTATAAGTGGATGAATATTGGAAGATAAGTGGATGAATATTGGAGGATAAGTGGATGAATATTGGAGGATAAGTGGATGAATATTGGAAGATAAGTGGATGAATATTGGAGGATAAGTGGATGAATATTGGAGGATAAGTGGATGAATATTGGAGGATAAGTGGATGAATATTGGAAGATAAGTGGATGAATATTGGAGGATAAGTGGATGAATATTGGAGGATAAGTGGATGAATATTGGAAGATAAGTGGATGAATATTGGAAGATAAGTGGATGAATATTGGAGGATGAGTGGATGAATATTGGAGGATAAGTGGATGAATATTGGAGTATAAGTGGATGAATATTGGAGTATAAGTGGATGAATATTGGAAGATAAGTGGATGAATATTGGAGGATAAGTGGATGAATATTGGAAGATAAGTGGATGAATATTGGAAGATAAGTGGATGAATATTGGAGGATAAGTGGATGAATATTGGAAGATGAGTGGATG
>OX030962.1:3971238-4011238 GCA_943735955.1 Piscicola geometra
ACGATGATGATGATGATAATGATGATAATGACGATGATGATGATGGTAAAGATGATGCTGAGGATGATAATAGCTAAAATAATTGTGATATTGTAATACGCCAAAAGCAAGCAACGAAGGCGCCAAAATTATAATGATAAAGTTGCTGATGATGATGATGAGGATGATGTTGCTGATGATGATGATGATGATGATGCTTTCCTCCACTACCCCATCAAGCAACACCCCTCCAGCCACTTCGGAATGTCGCGTAATCGGTCGTGCCCGCCAGCTGAGGGCCGTTGTCGATTATCAAGTCGACCAACTTCTTCTCTTCTGTGCTGCATGTCTGTGGTGTGGGGGGGGGGGGGGAGGGGGGTGTTGGTGGTGATGATGATAATGGTGGTGTTGATGATGGTAGTGGTGGTGGTGATGGTAGTGGTGGTGGTAAAGACATGTCTGTCGACGTTGTGGTGGTAGTAGAGGTGAGAGAGGGGAGGGTAGGAGAAAGGGGAGAAGGGGGGAGCTGGTTGTGGACGAGTGGTGAAAGAGGTGGTGGTGGTTGGGGTGGTGGTTGTGATGATGGTAGTGGTTGTGATGACTATAGTGGTGGTTGTGGGAGTGGTGCGTGTGGAGGTGGTGTGAGCGATGGTGGTGGTGTTAGTAGGAGTGGTGATGAGAGGGGTGATGGTAGTAGTAGTGTAGGAACAAAATAAATCCGAGTATTTGAGATCGGCAGATCTGGATGCAAGAAGCAAGCATTTAAAATCAATTAAATTCCTAAACCAAATGCACGCATGCTGATCAAGATTGTTGCTGTCATCTGTAGCATCTTTTTTCTGACAGCATAGCCGTTCTATGAGTATTACTTAAAAAGGTCACAAAAAGCAGCAATTATCCTAATTTATTTAACACTTGGAAGAACTTAGAGAAAAAAAACCTTCGTAGGTACCTGTGTACCCCAGAGTTGAAACAGAAGCGAAGATCGATTCCAGAAACAATTATTGGTTATTTTTGGTTACCAAAAACATTTTACACCACATAAATACGACAAAATGACAAGAAACTAGATTGAATTCGTAAAGGAAAGATCATAGTTCTGCATAGAAATGAAGTGTCACTACTCAAAACAATTATTACAAAGAAGTCTTTGATGGTCCATACAGACGAACATTCCACATGAGAGACATTTGTTTCGAGACTTTTTGTCAACATTTCGGGACATCATTTTCATCTCCCATATATCGGCCTTGATGCAGCCTTCATGCTGGGCATTGCTAATCGATCCTCGAGCTCAATGAAAAGTCAGATGTTTGCAGTTGTAGAATGAAGGTTGTTTCGTCGTGGATGGAAGAAAAGCTTTGAGTGACGCTGGAACAAGAATCCTAGAGGAAAGAGGCGATGGCGAACGACGGCTGATCCGCCTGCACAGGTCGTTTTCAATGCCAATTATTTGAAATGCACAAAATAAACACTTTATTGCTTAACAGCAGTTGACATACATTTGGTTCAAGGAGCAAAGTTGGCCAAGGGGGGTAGGAGTGTACCCCATTGACATTATTTGCTTCCATTCAATCACCAAAATTTACGTTTAACATTACACGGCAGCGTCTGTAGCTTTCTTGTGGTTTTTGCGGCTGCTAGTTTCATTGCTGCATGCATTATTCCATATGTGGACACCCCATTGTGGGCTACACCAGTATTGACTGTGAGACATATTTGTAAGATTCGTTACGTCACGTTGATAGAGAAAAAGTCACGCGTCCATTAATTCATATAAATATGAGTACGATTAAAAAATACATTATTTTAGGAACCGTTCAAACCGTTCAAGTGTTGGATTCGGCGGATCGGAATAAGGACCTTTTTATATATATTTTATATACTATTTGTGGAAAAAATTATTTTATATTGTAATAACGTGCCTATTCTTATGCCATATCTCTTCCTTTGATCACCACCTTCACATCCCCACTTTTCTACCACCATCACTCCCACCTCTAACCCCCTCCCATCACCACCACCCACCACCACCACCCACCACCATCACCCACCACCACCACCCACCACCACCACCCACTACCACCACCCACTACTACCACCCACCACCACCACCCACCACCACCACCCACCACCACCCACCACCACCACCCACCACCACCACCCACCACCCACTCACCCACCACCCTCTCACCGACACCCACCCTAATATCTTCTTCCACGATATACCCATGGTGAACCACCCACCAAGGTTCAAACACCGTGTTCTCCACTGGTTGCCTTGGTAACAAAGACTTTATAGGCTTTCGACGGAAAAACTTCTGCAACATATTTTGAAAAATAATATTTTTAATTTTTTCTACAGCGATTTTAATTTAAATATATTTTAAATAAATGAATTTGTAAAAAAATATTATAATACAAAAAATAATACAAATATGTTTTAAATAAATCAATGAAAATATATTTGAAAAACAGCAGTATAAAATAAATGTATAAATAACATTTCCTATTCTATTTTTAAATAATAATTATTTAAAGAATTTTATTTGCTAGTTGACGACCTTGGACGACCGGCACTGGTTCATCATGTCGATGTACTGGTTCCTGCCAATCGCCATCAGTCTCAGACCTGTCCAAAGATGCAGGAATAATAAAAAATAATTTCTCAATTTGAAAGAGAAAAGTTTCAAATAGAAAAATTAGTTTTAATTTTACAATTTATTTTTAAATATATTTTTTATTAAAAGTAGTATGGGAAGACAAAAAATATTTGCTTCAAATATTCCTCTCTAATCCATCAGTTTTTTTTCTTTTTTAAACTAATTCTTTTTCTTCTCTATTCCCCTCTCCTCTCCACCACCCACTCCACCCCTCCCATCTAACAATCCGCCGCAGTGAAGTTGGGCAGCGAGTCGTAGCTCTTCTCCTGGTCCATGATGTCCGCCATGACGTTGGTGTAGTAGGCGAACGGGGTGACCATCAAGCCCTTGACCAGGGTGTCGCTCAGGTGGTAGGGGTAAAGCATCAGATGCTCCCTGCTGTACTTGAGGAGGTCTTCGTAGTAGCGCCGCTCATCCTTCTTTATCGTTTTCACTTTTTTTCAAGTGGGATGGTTGGTTGGAGAATAATTTTGTTAACTCTTTAAAATATGAAAAAAAAAAATACATATATATGTTAAAATATATAAATTAATATATTTTCTTTGAACAAATTAATTTTTAAAGCATTTTTGAATTCAAACCCAAGTTTCCTCGGTATCTGAGCTGGTTTTTGATGCTGTAAGAGACGACCAGCTTGTCATATTCCCTTTGCAGATTACCAAGGTTCTAAAAAAAGCAAGAATTGATCATAGTTTTTAAACATAAAAATAAATAAATAAATATAATGCCTATCTTGAGCTAATAAATGTATAAGAAATACTGACAGTTGTAATTCAGATTTCAAGCTAGTGAAAATTGAGAGAGTGATTATAATAATTTAATTATTATAATAATTTATAATATAATAGAAATACTTGTTTGAGATTTTCAGGAAGACGAGCCCACGGGATATTTTGACAAATTTGTTTTTCGACTTCCGCGTTCATTTTCCAGAAAGCTGAAATTATATGTGAAGATTTTAGGATATGTGAATTAATTGGAAATTATCTCACTTAAGGTGGGATAAAAGTTAATTTATAACTATATTATAATAATGTGATCAATTTCATTTAAAATGTATAACTTTTTTACAACCTTCATTTTCACTAATTTATACAAAAAAATTCAATTAAACTTTTGTATTTCTTTGAATACTTTTCACAGTGGATTTTATCGTTCGACGTGTTCAGCTATTTAACTTTCCAACAGTTTAAACTTTCCTATTATTACATAAACATTTCTAAAAATATATATTAAAAGTTATATTTTTTGAAAAATTAATATGGAAAGTACTGATTCCGAAGTCATCAGTAAAAAGTTTGTTCTGATGGCTTTTATGATGCAACTACGCTATGAAGTTGTGATTTGTTACAACTTTAATTTTTTGAAATATCAATAGTCATTATTTTGTACTGTGTAAATGATATAAGATCATGAACCGGCTCTTCGATGCATGCTTTTAAAAAATACCCTCAGCCGCTATTTTAATCTTAACAATTTAGACATTTATTAAAATAAATATTTTTTTCAAAGTCATTTTTAATGTTTCTGAATTTTCTTTCATCTTTCGTAGGCCATGAGACCGATAAAACTTTTGCAACTGCTCGCCTCAAACGAGACTTTCATAAGAAGCATTTTCACAAAGGCACCCACCTCTCTTTTTAAGCAAACTCGCCCACTCTCAACCTCTCACAACCTTCGAAGGTGAGATGGCTTTCTTTCATTCAGCCCATCTCTCTACCCACACTTCTTTCACTCTTCCTATCATTATCCGATAATGATAATGATTATCGTTTTCGTAGTATCACACAATCAAAATTCGATCGCCCAAAGGCCAATGAATTCTGTATTTATGTAATATATAAATACGATAATATATATTAATTATTTTATATTAACATATGATCATGTTATGTATCACATTAATGCATGGTGTATACTATGAGTTTGTATATATAAACCACAATATATAATAAATCATAATATAAAAATCAAGGATTCAAATCAATATTCAATGAAAGCATAGATATAAAAAGGTCATTCATCTTTCTTCCGAATTTAAATTCTTCAAAATTCAACTTTTCCACTTCTCCAGCGAGTTGAAGAGGAGACAGAAGGCTGAAAAGAAGTTGAAAGAAAAGCAGGAGAAGTTGGAAAAGCAAAAGGACGAAGTGGTCGTGGTAGAGGAGGCAGGCAAGAAGAAGAAGGAACAGGAAGATGTCGAGATCGATCCAAATGTGAGAGTTGCATACTATTCCGCCATCCCACTACTATCTCATCATCCTACCACTCCTAGAATCCCATCATTTTCACTACCCCACCACCAAAACTACTATCATCTCATCACCATCATCACTACTATTACTATTTATCACCATCTCACCACCATCTCCACCCCAACCCCCCCACCTTCCACAGGAGTACTACAAGTTACGCATGGCTCAGATCGACCAGATGAAGGCGAAGGCGGCCCTGGGTGATGGTCCCCAGCCCTACCCTCACAAATTCCACGTCAGCATCTCTCTGACCGAATTCATCGAAAAGTACAGTGGGATAAAAGAGGGGGAGCGTCATACAGATGTGGTTTCTGTCGCCGGTGAATGGGGGTGGGGGTGAGGGGGGGGTGTGTGTATTGAATGGGCTGGTGAATGAGGATTTATAGTGAATGTAAAGTGAATGGCTGGTGAACAGTGAATGTGGGGTGAATGGAGGCGGGGGTGCAGTAATTAGGTGGTGAATGGGTGGTGTAAGGTGATTGTATAGTGAATGCATGGTGAATGGATTGATTAAATCTTTTGTCTAATGGGTGGATGACTGACTGGCAAACAAGTCTGTCAATATACGAACTTTCTATCCACTAGGCCCTCCACCAACACCCACCCACCCACCCATCCATCACCACACCCCATCCACCCTCTACCCCCTCCTTCACCACCCCCTTCCCCCCACCCCACAGGCAGGGTACACGCGAAGAGGGAAGCAGGGGCCAAGTTGATCTTCTACGACCTGAGAGGGGAGGGTGTCAAGATTCAAGTGATGGCCAATGCTAAGTGTGTGCAAGTGGGGGACACATGTGAAAACACATAAAAAAGCACACACACACACTGTAACATACACAGAATCACACACACTCACTCATACACACACACACACACACAAACACACCTCACTCACACAGCTCCTTGTATTGTCGCTATATGAAATAAACATCATCATCAACCCCCCTACACACCCATACCCGCCAATCACACAAATACAAACAAACAGTAAGAAAAAATAGTCCCTACACACACACACCCACCCCCTTCCACTCAAAAACAATCCCCCCCCCACAAACAGAAAACACCCCATTCCCAACAAACACAAAACTCCCCACCCCTCACACCCCACACCCCACCACTCACACCCCACCCCTCACATCCCACCCCTCACACCCTCCCCTCACAGCACGTACGGACCAGAGGGCGACTTTGAGGGCGTGAACGAGACGTTGAAGAGGGGCGACATCGTGGGCTGCGTGGGCCACCCGGGCAAGACGAAGAAGGGCGAGTTGAGCGTCATGCCCACCCGCATGCAACTCCTCTCTCCATGCTTCCACCAACTTCCCATGCTGCACTATGGACTCAAGGATAAGGTGCGTGGGTGCGTGGGGGTGGAGGGGGGTGGGGGGTGCGGTGATTGTAATAGTGGTGGTTGTGGTTTTAGTGGTTGTGGTTGTAGTTGTAGTAGTGGTACTGGTGGTAGTATTTCTAATGGAAGTAGTAGTAGTAGTAGTAGTAGTAGTAGTAGTAGTAGTAGTAGTAGTAGAAGTAGTAGTAGTAGGGATAATATTAGTAGTAGCAGTGTTTTAAAAGTTCATTTAATTAATAATTAATACATAAATTGACGAAAAATACTAATTTTGTTTCCACCACTCCATTCCACCCACCCACCCCACACCATGATCATCATCAGGAGACCCGCTTCAGACAGCGCTACCTTGACCTGATTATGAATGAGAATGTGCGTAACAAGTTCATAACTAGGTCACAGGTGATTACGTACGTGTCCAACTTTCTTAATCAGCAAGGATTTCTGCAGGTGGGTGAGGGGGGAGGAGGGGGAGGGAGGATGGGGAGGGGGGGGGAGGGAGGATGGGGAGTAGGAGGAGGGGGAGGGAGGATGGGGAGTAGGAGAAAATGGGGAAGAGGATGGGAAAGGAGGGGTAAAAGAGATTCACCCTCACTCATCCACCAATTAAAATCAATCCGACCAACTTTCAATTCATCATCAAACCACAAACCACCCTTTCATCCCATTTCACCATCCCCCCACTCCACCTATCAACCACAACCACCCCATCCCATTCCCTCCCACCCACCCATCCAGGTGGAAACTCCCATGATGCACCCAATCCCAGGGGGAGCGACCGCAAAGCCCTTCACCACCCACCACAACGACCTCAACATGCAGTTGTACTTGAGGGTCGCCCCTGAGTTGTACCTCAAGGTGGGTGGATGGAGGGGTTGAGGGGGAATTGGAGGGAAGAGATGGAAAGGGTTGAAGTCGAGAGAGGGGAGGTGGGGTGAGGTTGGGTGAAGCTTGGGTGAGTTGGGAGTATAGGGGGGCTGGAGTGGGTTGTGGGGTTAAGGAGTTGTGGAAAGGTGGGGGAGTGGTGGTGGGAGGAGGGTTTGGTGATTTGGGGAAAGAGAAGGGCCGATGAGTTGGGTGGGAAAAGGTTTGTTGGGGGGGGGGGAGAGGGTGAGGGGGAATGGGGGGTTGGCGAGAGGGGATGTTGAGTGGAGTTGGAGGAGGGGGGTTTGTGAGTTAAAAAATAAGGGAGGGGGTGCTTAGAAGACGAATGAATTCCCGCGCAACCTGACCGCGTGCAGATGTTGTTGGTGGGAGGCCTGGACCGGGTCTACGAGATTGGGCGTCAGTTCAGAAATGAAGGTGCCAACCTAATGTTTATACCTTCAATAGTTTCATTATTTATTCAATCAATTAACCAATTATTCAATTATGTGTTTAAATATTTATTTAATTAATCATTTGTTTTTGGGAGTTTATTAATTGATCGTTTTATTACTTATTTCGTTGATGATTTTGAAAGTTGAGCAATCATTAGAGGGACCTTGCCCTCCATAATGGATTCATTAGGATCCTTTCACTCATTCATCCCCTTCTTAAGTTTCCTCTACTTTCAACCATTCCTTTTTTAACCTTCTCTCACACGCCCTCTCCCTCCTTCCTTCTCCCTCTCTCCTTCTTCACCTCCTCCTCCTTCCTTCTCTCTCCCTCATCCCCGCCTCCTCCCTCCTCCCAACCTCCCACCTCACCCCCACCACCCTCCCTCCTCTCCCCCCCCCCAAGGAATCGATCTCACCCACAATCCTGAATTCACCACATGTGAATTCTACATGGCCTATGCTGACTACAACGACCTCATGCAGATCACCGAGGACATGCTTTCTGGTCTGTTCTTTGTCCTTTGGGGGGGGGGGAGGAGTGGGGGGGAGTGGGTGAGTGGGTTGGAGGGTGGTTGATGATTGGGCTGGGGAAAGGGAATTGATGAGTGGGTGGGTGTGTGGGTTGATGAGTGGATTTTTAAGTCGGAGAACAAAAGTTGAGAGTGTGGGTGTGTGACGAAGTTGTTATTGGCTCCACTTTCTTCCTTCCTCAACTCCCTCTCACTGCTGAGGCATGCACACACTACCCCCCCCCCCCCCTCCCCCCTCCTCCACACATATTTCCCCACACACACACACAACTAACCCCCCACTTCTCCCACACATATCCCCCCCCCCCCACACACACACACACACTCACACACACAGTCACACACACACAGCCCTCCTCCCACCTCCCCCACACAGGTCTAGTGAAGAGCATCACAGGCTCGTACCAGGTGACCTACCATCCAGAGGGACCGGAGGGCAGGACCATGGTGGCGGACTTCACTCCTCCCTTCAGACGCATCGACATGCTGGGCGGTCTCGAGGAGGTCTTGAAGGTCAAGATGCCACTGCCCTCTGACCTGGCCAGTGCTGGTGAGTGGTGAGGGGCAGGGGCAGGGGGTTTGGTTGGTTGGTGGGGTGGGTGGTTTGGTTGGTGGGGTGGGGGTGGTTTGGTTGGTGGGTGGGTTTGGTTGGTTGGAGTGGGGTGGGTGGTTTGGTTGGTGGGGTGGGGGGTTTTGTTGGTTGGTTGGTGGGGGGGGGGGTTTGGTTGGTTGGTGGGGGGGGGGGGGGTTTGGTTGGTTGGTGGGGTGGGGGTGGTTTGGTTGGTTGGTGGGGTGGGGGGGTTTGGTTCGTTGGTGGGTAGGGTTTAGTTGGTTGGGGTGGGGGTGGTTTGGTTGGTTCGAGTGGGGTGGTTTGGTTGGTGGGGTGGAGTGAGGGTGGTTTGGTTGGTTGGAGTGGGGAGTTGTTATGACTCATTTTTCCATAATTTCTAATCTCATCATTGCCACCACAACCACCACTACCACCACCACAACCACCACCACCACAACCACTACCACCACAGAAGCGAACAATTACTTCGACAAGTTGGTGAGGGAGAAGGGACTCGAGTGTCCTGAGCCTAGAACCACCAGTCGGTTGCTCGATAAGGTGTGCTTGTATGGTTTGCTTGTGTGGGGAGAAGGGGTGTGGGGGTGTTTTGTGATTGTGGGGTATTTCAGTGCTATGGTGTTGTGTTTGTGCTTGTGTGTGGTGTGGTGAATGTGTGGTGGTGTGTTTGTGTGGCGTGGTTTGATGGACGGGCGTGATGTTTTTGGCGATGAGGTGCCTTCATCTTGAGATCATTATCATCACTTCACGATACTATGGCGTTTCCGTTTAAGCCGTTAACTCCACAAGCCACTACCACCCCATCATCATCATCATCAACACTTCCACCATCATCACCACCACAACTACCACCACCACTTCATGGCTACAACATCACCACCAACGCCATCACACCACCACCATCATCATCACCACCATCATCACCACCATCACAAACAACAGCTGGTGGGAGAGTACTTGGAGTCTCAGTGCATCTCTCCAACCTTCATCATCAACCACCCCGAGATCATGAGTCCCCTCTCCAAGGGGTCTGTGTGTTTGTCCTTTTACCTCTGTCTGTGTGTTTGTCCTTCTACCTCTGTCTGTGTGTTTGTCCTTCTACCTCTGTCTGTGTGTTTGTCCTTCTACCTCTGTCTGTGTGTGTCTACCTCTGTCTGTGTGTTTGTCTTTCAACCTCTGTCTGTGCGTCTTTCTCTGTTTGTCCTTTCCTATGTGTCTGTGTTCTTTTGCCATCAATCTCCACCACTCCACCATATGCTACTACTAATTTCTTCTCTCACAGCTATCTACACTCATCATCCACCACTTTCCTACCACCAACTTCACCACCACCACCCACACCATTTTCCACCCCTCTACTCTCACCATCATAACCATCTACCATGACCCCACCACCACCCTTTCAACCAACCCACCACCCTTTCAACCAACCCACCATCCTCCCAACCAACCCACCACCACTCCCAACCAACCCACCACCCTTCCAACCAATCCACCACTCCCCCCAACCACTCCCCCCAACCACTCCCCCCAACCACTCCCCCCCACCACCCTCCCTCCACCCCCCCTCCTCCCACCCACCACCCACCCTCCCCCAGGCACCGCTCCATCCCGGGCTTAACCGAGCGCTTCGAGTGCTTCGTGCTGACGAAGGAGATCTGCAACGCGTACACCGAACTCAACGATCACGTGGTGCAGAAGGAGAGGTTCACGCAACAGGCCAAGGACAAAGATGCCGGTGATGATGAGGGTGGCTGTGATGATTTGGAGGTGGTGATGGTGGTGGTAAAAGTGGTGAGGGGGTGGCATGGTGGTGGACCATCATCATCATCACCACCACCACCACCACAATCATCATCATCATCATCATCAAGGTGACGACGAAGCGATGTTCGTGGACGAGTCGTTCATCACGGCGTTGCAGTACAGCCTGCCCCCGACGGGAGGCTGGGGCTTGGGCATTGATCGGCTGGCGATGTTCCTCACTGACTCTAACAACATCAAGGTTGGTTTGGTTGGGGTTTGTGGGTGGCTTGGTTGGGTTACGGGTTAGTGTCTTGGTTAGTTTCTTGGTTGGTGGCTTGGTTTGGTTTAGTTGGTTGGTGGTTCGATTTTTTAGATGCTCCAGTTTTTATGAAGAAATTTAAATTATTCGAATGATTCATTATAATTTTAAATTAAGTAACACATTTTATAATAAAAATAACAAAGCCATAACATAGTATATCATATACGAATAAATCAGTATAATAAAGTAAATTTTCAATAACGTACTGTAAATGTTATTTATTGGTCGCCAGGAGGTGCTCTTCTTTCCGATGATGAAGCCTGACCTGACCAAGAAGAAGGAGGAAGAGGTGGTCAAGGAATAAGTCATCCCACTCCACAAGCATCGGTGGTTGGATGAATGGATGAGTGGGTGCATGCATGCATGCATGGATGCTTGGATGGGAGAATGGATGAATGCATAGATGGATGGATGGGAGAATGGACGCATGGGTGGATGTATTGACGGTTGCATGCATGGTGGATGGGTGAATGGGTTGGTAAATGAAAAATAATGTTTGAGTTTAGCAGAGTATTATCAAAGGCTTCACTTACGTTTAAGTTATTAACTTTCCAAAGGCACCTATGCTCTCAACATCTTGGATATCTTAGGAAATTCTGGCTTAAAGCTCGAGTAGCAACTTGATATGCTCATTGGGAATGCTTCAAACGAATACACGTCGGTTTATTTGAAAAAACGTTAAGATACAAAATCGTGTAAATGTTCAATCTTCAAAACTCTCGGGTTTATCATGTATGATATACAGTAACCACCTCTCGTTTATCCCCGAATGGTGATCTTGGGTTAATAGATAGATCGGAAAAAAGAGGTCGGGGATGTTCGAGAAATTACTGTACCTCATCTTAACTAACAACAAGAGACACTTAATTTTATAATAATGAATCTGAAATAATGTGAATCTTTTAAAAAGTAGCTTTTTATGTTAGAGTGAGTGATTGGAAATATAGAAGTTGAATTAAATTGAAATCTTAGGAAATTATAAAATGAAAAAAAGCAAAAGTAAGTATCACGGATGGACGCTAAAACGTGATGGAGGCACAGCTACAAAGAAATCCCTGATACGATATTTAATTCACCATCAAATTCGTCCTGATCATCTCGGCAAGAATTCATTTACTTCCAAGTTAGTCCGGATTATCTATTTCCGAGTAATTTTAATAATCTATTTCCGAGTTAGTTCTGATGACCTATTTCCGAGTTACTCTCCTTCATAAACGGAGGTCAAATATTGCTGAGAAGGAGGGCTGTCAAGGCTGGTAGAGGGAGTGGGTTGGTGCGGGGAGGGAGTGAGGAGGAGGAGGAGGAAGAAGACGACTTGGAGGAGATGTAGTGGGTGCTGTCACTGCCGCTCGAATCAATGGCGTCTCCGTGGAGGTTTCTTTTTACGATTTTGTTGCTCGTAGTTGTTAGCGATGTTGCGATGGTTGTTGTTGAGTGGGGTGGCAGAGGTGGATAAGTGGTGGTGTTGTTGTGTGCCATGTTGCTCTTGGATGTGTCGGCAATTTGAGAGGATGTTGACGAAAAGGTCGACGAGAAAGAGAAGGGTCTCTGGGACAGCTTCTCTGCAAGAATATTGCAATGGAGTGTAAGCATTAAAAACAAAAAGTCGATAAAGGTACCACAGCCATCAATCAATTAAATGAATTTATACAGCGCTTTTTGAATAAGTTCCAGAGCGCTCAGCAATAAAACAACTCCATCAAGTGAAACACTCACCAATCAATCAATCAATCACTAATAATTTGTATAGCGCCCTTTACTAAGTGAACAAAAGCGCTCAGCCATCACGTCCCAAACAAGTACGTCTTCAGGCCTCGACGGAAAGTTATGAGTGACTTAGTTGAAGTTAAAGAAGAAGGTAAAGAATTCCATAAAAGAAGACCACAGTAAGAAAAAGAACGTTTAGCAAAAGAGTGTTTAACTGGAAAACGAAAAGAACGCTTAAAGGTGGATGATCTTAGACCAGATTTAGGGGGTTGTTTAATTAGATTTTTAAGATAGATTGGAGCATTACAGTTATGAATTTTAAACATATTTAGGCATATTTTAAAAGTCACTCTAGATCTCAAAGGTAGCCAATGTAACAAACGAAGATAAGGAGAAATGTGAGAAAACTTAGGAGCACGAGCAACAAGACGAGCAGCACAATTGAAGGTTTTATTTATAGGAGCCAAAGTAGTATTAGGGAGACCATAGTAAAGAGAGTTGCAATAATCAATCCTGGACAGAACTAGAGAAGATACAAGAAGTTGTAGGGTAGGATCATCGAGAAAAGGAAGAAGCTGTTTAATACGACGAATGTGGAAGTAGCAAGATTTAGAGACAGATAGAATTTGAGGAGCTAAAGACAAGTTAGAATCAAAAATAAAACCAAGGCTACGAATAGAAGATGAAGGGTTTAGAGAGAGTGAAGAGGGGGGAGGCAAAACTAAAGAAGGAAGAGATAGTAAAGACTTTGATTTTTTATTGAAATATATGAGTTCAAATTTGTCCGGATTAAGTTTGAGAAACATAAAGAAGCCCAAGAGATTATAGATTGAAGACAGAGAGTTATTTTATCAACAGTAAGGTCAAGAGAAGAGTCAGTAAAAGATGTATAAATATAGGAGTCGTCAGCATAAATTTGACTGTTTAGAGAAGATGACGAAATAATATTAGGTAGTTCCGAGGTATAAAGAATAAAAAGTAAGGGACCAAGAATTGAGCCCTGTGGAACACCATAAGATAAAGAAACCGAAGAAGAACGAGAAGATTCTATTGATACATAGGAAGTTCGCTCAGAAAGGTAGGATTTAAGCCAGATAAGAGAGGAACCAGAAATATTAAAGGAAGAGTCTAAAACATTTAATAAAAGCGTATGGTCGACAGTGTCAAAAGCAGCTGAAAAGTCAAGGCATAAAAGAAGAGAAGAGGCATTAGAATCAGAAGTTAAAATAAGGTCATTATAGAGTTTAAGTAAAGCAGTTTCAGTGGAGTGGCCAATTCTGAAACCAGATTGAGAGGAAGGAAGAAGTGAGTTTTTTTCTAGATAGAAGGGTAATTGTTGAGAAATAACTTTTTCAAGGACCTTAGAAAGAAAGGAAATGTTAGATACAGGTCTATAACTGGATAAGGATGCAGGATCAAGAGAAGGCTTCTTAATTGTAGGAATAATAAATGAAGATTTGAGGGCAGACGGAAATTTAGATGTAGACAAAGATAAGTTAACCAAATCCAGAACAATAGGATAGAATAAAAAAGAGAGTTCTTTAAAAAGGGTTGTAGGAATAAGATCTAGAGAACAAGAAGTGGGAGACATAGAATTAATTATATTTGTAAGATGGTCCAATGTGACAGGAGAAAAGGATGATAATGATTCAGAAGTGAACTTAGTAAAAGATGGTGTAGGCCTATTATAAGACGAAGATCTAATATTAGATATTTTATTAGTTAGAAATTCAAGATAGTCATCAGGAGAGAAAGATGGAGGAGGAGAGTTTTTATGTAAAAGTTTAGATAAAGAAGACCACCTATTTTTAGAATTGGAGGAAGAGATAATAGAATTTCTTAAAAACGAAGAGTGTTTATTAAAAAGGAGAGTACGATAAGAAGAGAAACAATTTTGCCATTTATTCAAACAGGATACAGAGAGAGTAGATCGATAAATTCGTTCATACTTGCGAACTAGTCGCTTAGAAGTCGTGCACTCACAATCATACCATGGGGATTTTTTAGAGATTAGACGATACCGGAAAGTTTTAAATGGAGCAAAAATATCTAAAAGGGAAGATAGGTTAAGATTGAAATTATCCATAAAACTATCCACATCAGTAAAAGATTTAGAGCAAAAGTCAGAAGAAAGAAAGCATTTAGTAAAATTTATTTAAACAAAGTAAAGCCGTCGTCAACAACACAACAACTCAATCAAGTAACACAACAAATCTTCACGCAACACAGTCAACAACGACAACAATACAAAAGCTCTGAACTCCACGCCTGTCACCTTGCGAGAAGGAAGATAACGAGGCAAGAACGTCCCTCCGCTTGGCAGGGGCATTCCTCTGGGACACGAAAGGCTGCAACTTGAGGGTTTGTCTCCAGAGCAGTCCCGACAAGTCCTCTGTCCAGCGCGACTTTGACTCTTTGCTCTTCGCTTGCAGCTTCAGAGTCGTCAGTGCAGTTCGCTTCCTGTTGTTTGGTGTTGTTGTTGTTTGGTGTTGTTGTTGTTTGGTGTTGTTGTTGTTTGATGTTGTTGTTTGGTGTTGTTGTTGTTTGATGTTGTTTGGTGTTGTTTGGTCTGTTTGTTTGTTTGTTGAGGAAGTGTTTGTCGTGTAAATTCTGGTTTTTCGTGTTTTCATCATTTTGTTCGTGTTTTTTATTTGTTATAGAAGCCTATGGTGATCGTGAGCTATTTAAATGTGTTAAAGAGTGTTGGTGGTTTAGAGTGCTCTGACCTGAACCAGATCTCAAACTTGAGACCATCCTCACCGACACTTTCTGTCAGTCCAATGTCCGAAGTCTTCGTTGGAATGGTGTCGTCGTATTACATCGAATAAGTCCGAATTATTGAATATATATTTATTTTAAAAATCATAATTCGATCCAAGTAGGATTTCAGTGAAATTTTCTCTGAAATAGATTCGACAAAAGAACAAAGACGAACTTTATAGCTGAATTTGTAGACATAAAAGTCTTGGCCCTTCTTCGGCTTTCTGGTTCTCGCGAACAAGAGCAGGTCTTCGTACAGGAAAACGTGTGCTGAAAATCGTTTGAGGCCCTTGCTCACCCTCAACTCGCCCCTTCTCAGCAGGAGACCCTGTTCCTGGAGGTTCACCTGGATTGGGGGGGGGGGGGTGGGTGGGTAGTTTGGTGAGTGGGTGGTTTGGTTGGTGGGTGGGTGAGTGGTTTGGTTGGTGGGTGGGTGGTTTGGTTGGGGGATGGGTAGTTTGGTTGGTGGGTGGGTAATTTAGTTGGTGGGTGGGTGGTTTGGTTGGTGGGTGGGTGGTTTGGTTGGTGGATGGGTGGTTTGGTTGGTGAGTGAGTGGTTTGGTTGGTGAATGGGTAGTTTGGTTGGTGGGTGAGTGGTTTGGTTGGTGGGTGGGTGGTTTGGTTAGTGGATGGGTAGTTTGGTTAGTGGGTGGGTGGTTTGGTAGGTGGGTGGGTGGTTTGGTTGGTGGGTGGGTGGGTGGTTTGGTTGGTGGGTGGGTGGGTGGTTTGGTTGGTGGGTGGGTGGGTGGTTTGGTTGGTGGGTGGGTGGGTGAGTGGGTGGTGCATAGATAGATGATAGCATTTAAGATCGCATGAATGAAACAAGAACTAAAACTTTTAAATACAATTTTGAAGTTCACCGTTAATGCGACTAAAATCATCACTCTAAGCCACTTTGTATATATTTACGTTTCATTAATCAATTATTAAAATTAAAAGTAGTATAATTAAAATTAATTAAATAATTTTTATAAATAAAATATAAAAATTGAAAGCAATTGAAAACAATTTCATCTCACATCGCTTCCAATGATGCAGTCTGCCGCCAAGAGATCTTCTCCATGCCTCAGTTCAAACTTCACCACCTCGAGTGCCCCCTTGCGACAGAGAATTCGTTCGGAATTAGTTGAATAAAAATACATAACACTTTGAAATTTAAATGATTATTTTTCGATACTTGATAGATCCACTAATTTTAGAAAGAAATTAATCTTTCTTATATTGTTCCGTTTTACCCATCCTTTTCTTACTTCCGTAAACCAATTCTAAAACACATTTTTCTCCTTACACACTTCTTTTATTCCGATCTCTTTTCCTCCAACTCACCCCCTCCCTCCCCTCATCCTTCTCTCTTCACCCACCAGCCCCCCTTCCCTCCCCCACCTCTCCACCCACCTCAATCTCTTCATACTCCGGTCTTTCCAGGGGGCACGTGATGAGTGAACGATGCAGAAGTTGTGAGTACTTGCTGAGACGCTGGATCGGCTTGAGAAGATGACTCTCTAGATCTAACTTGTCTCCCAGCTGCTGTTGTTTCAGCTGGATGGATGGATGGATGGATGGATGGATGGATGGATGGATGGATGGATGGATGGATGGATGGATGGATGGATGGATGGATGGATGGATGGATGGATGGATGGATGGATGGATAGATGGATGGGATGATGGGATGATGGATACATGGGTTGGGTAAAAGAATGGGTGGTGGGATAAAAAGAGAGGATTGGGCAGAGATATGTGTAAAGAAATATGTGGATGGGTAGATGGATTGTGTAGAGGGATGGATGAAAAAGTGGGAGAAGAAATGGATCGATGGATTGTTGAGTGGGTGGGGGATGGATAGATGGATGAGTGGATGGGTGAATGAGCGAATAGATGAATGAATAAAGAGATTAGTGGATAGATACTTCTTTGATCAGAACTTCAGAATCTTAGTTATGATTTGGGTTCCAAAACCCTTACACAGTTCTTTAAACCAGCCCCAGTATTAACATCTTTCTCCACAACTTTTTTTTACCACCACTATCACTTCTTACCCCCGTTCTCCCCTAACACCAGCATCACCATCCTCTCCCACTACCACCACCAACACTACAACTTCTACAAGAACCACCAAAACCAACATTACTACTACCACCTTTACACACACTAACACTACCACCAACAACACCACCACCCTCACCACCACCACCACCATCCTCACCACCACCACCACTTCTTTTCCCACAATTCCCATCACTACCATCATCCTCATCCAACACCACCACCATCGTCTCACACACTATCACCTTTACCATCCCACCATTTATCCCACCCTATCCAAACCACCACCCCAAACACCACCCCAACCACCAACCACCCCAACCACCACCACCACCACCACCACCACCACCACCTTGAAGAACTCCCTCCCACACTCCAGCATCAGTCTGTTTGACTTTGGTTTGTTTCTGCTGTACTGAGAATACATGTGGAAGTGCTTCTCCTGCATGGATGGATGCATGGATGAATGCATGGATGCATGCATGGATGCATGCATGGATGGATGCATGCATGGATGCATGCATGAATGGATGTATGGATGGATGCATGGATGGATGTATGGATGGATGCATGGATGGATGTATGGATGAATGCATGGATGGATGCATGGATGGATGCATGGATGGATGCATGGATGGATGCATGGATGGATGTATGTATGGATGCATGGATGGGTGCATGGATGGATGCATAGATGAATGCATGGATGGATGCATGGATGGATGCATGGATGGATGTATGGATGGATGCATGGATGGGTGCATGGATGGATGCATAGATGAATGCATGGATGGATGCATGGATGGATGCATGGATGGATGCATGGATGTATGAATGGATGGATGTATGGATGGATGTATGGATGGATGTATGGATGGATGTATGGATGGATGTATGGATGGATGTATGGATGGATGTATGGATGGATGTATGGATGGATGTATGGATGGATGTATGGATGGATGTATGGATGGATGTATGGATGGATGTATGGATGGATGTATGGATGGATGTATGGATGGATGTATGGATGTATGGATGGATGTATGGATGGATGTATGGATGGATGTATGGATGGATGTATGGATGGATGAATGGATGGATGTATGGATGGATGTATGGATGGATGTATGGATGGATGAATGGATGGATGTATGGATGGATAGATGGATGGATGCATGGATTGATGCATGGATGGATGGGTGCATGGATGCATGGGTGCATGGATGCATGGATTGATGCATGGATGGATGGGTGCATGGATGGATGGGTGCATGGATGCATGGATGGATGCATGGATGCATGCATGGATGCATGGATAGATGGATAGATGGATGCATGAATGAAGGGATAGAACTTTTTGAAGGTGTTTGATGCCGTCATTTTTCATTTATTCAAACTCACGTGGTCGAGAAAGACATTGCCGACGGAAAGAGGTCGTTGCCGACACAGTTGCAACTTCCGGTAAAATGTCGAAGTGTGAAAGTCGGCAATCTTCTTCCAGTTACCAAAGACTGTAAAACCTTTGCCGCGCAATGCAGCCGGAAGAGGGTTATTTGTGATCTTTGGGTTGTTGTTGTTGTTGTTTTCGAGTGACGTCATACAAAAGTTGTTGTTGTTTGCGTCGAGGAGGGGCGTGTAGTGGTCGATGACGTAGTTCAAGGAGTCGACGTAATCCTTTTCCGTCCTTAAGAGTTCGTCCACTACGGACGTCCAGTCCCTGGGGCAGTAACAAGCTTATGATTTTGCATTCACCATCTCATTGTTGTTGTATAGAAATTTAGAATAAATTTGTAAGTTTCACTTCAAATTGAATTTAAAACAAGACGAAAATTGTTTCATAAATTGAGTTTGAAATAATATTTTTATGAGTTTTTTTAAACAAAAAACTCACTGGTTATCTCTCACAGTGTTGCTTATTTTGACAATCGCAACCGATCTTAGTGAATGCTTTGCTATCCTCCTTCCACTACCACCACCACCTGCACCACCTGCACCACCTCCACCACCACTAAAACCACCACCACCACCACCTTCACCCCCACCCCCACCACCACCACCACCACCTCCACCACCACCACCACCCCCTCCACCACCACCTTCACCCCCACCACCACCACCACCACCTCCACCACCTCCACCACCACTTCCACCACCACCACCACCACCACCAATACCCCCATTACAAGTCACAACACTTTTACCATTCACACCCGATTTATTGAAAGCATTCAGCGCCCCAAGACAACTCCTCCCGTTCAAGTTGTTCAAACTCGCTGTGCTCCTCAACGGGACCGACTCGTCAGGAAGATTTGTCTCCTTGGACTTTTGTCGGAAGGTCTTCCGCAGCCACTTCATCTTTCGGCTCAAGACACTCTTCCGTCTCTTGGGCACTTCGACGTCGTTCCTGGCACTTTCTAGTGCTTTGCTCCTGATCTCCCAGTGGCTGGAAGGCGTTAGGGTTAGGGTTAGGGTTAGTATTTTAATATTTTCATTTATAAAATAAATGATCAAGATAATGTATTGATACTAATACTAATGCTATTAGTACTGCTAGTAATAGTAAAAGCTTTGATAATTATCTTATCACTATCATCACCACCTCTCACATCCATTATCACTATCATCATCACCTCTTGTATTATAACATCACTATCATTAACACCTCCTATATTATACAATTTCTATCATCATCACCTCTTGCATCATCACTATCATCATCATCTCTTGCATCATCACTATCATCATCACCTCTTGCATCATCACTATCATCATCACCTCTTGCATCATCACTATCATCAACACCTCTTGCATCATCACTATCATCAACACCTCTTGCACCATCACTATCATCAACACCTCTTGCACCATCACTATCATCATCACCTCTTGCATCATCACTATCATCAACACCTCTTGCATCATCACTATCATCAACACCTCTTGCATCATCACTATCATCAACACCTCTTGCACCATCACTATCATCATCACCTCTTGCACCATCACTATCATCAACACCTCTTGCACCATCACTATCATCATCACCTCTTGCATCATCACTATCATCAACACCTCTTGCACCATCACTATCATCATCACCTCTTGCACCATCACTATCATCATCACCTCTTGCACCATCACTATCATCATCACCTCTTGCACCATCACTATCATCATCACCTCTTGCACCATCACTATCATCAACACCTCTTGCACCATCACTATCATCAACACCTCTTGCACCATCACTATCATCAACACCTCTTGCATCATCACTATCATCATCACCTCTTGCACCATCACTATCATCATCACCTCTTGCACCATCACTATCATCAACACCTCTTGCACCATCACTATCATCAACACTTCTTGCACCATCACTATCATCAACACTTCCTGCATCATCACTATCATCAACACTTCTTGCATCATCACTATCATCAACACCTCTTGCACCATCACTATCATCAACACCTCTTGCACCATCACTATCATCAACACCTCTTGCACCATCACTATCATCAACACCTCTTGCATCATCACTATCATCAACACCTCTTGCATCATCACTATCATCAACACCTCTTGCACCATCACTATCATCAACACCTCTTGCACCATCACTATCATCATCACCTCTTGCATCATCACTATCATCAACACCTCTTGCATCATCACTATCATCAACACCTCTTGCATCATCACTATCATCAACACCTCTTGCACCATCACTATCATCATCACCTCTTGCACCATCACTATCATCAACACCTCTTGCACCATCACTATCATCATCACCTCTTGCATCATCACTATCATCAACACCTCTTGCACCATCACTATCATCATCACCTCTTGCACCATCACTATCATCATCACCTCTTGCACCATCACTATCATCATCACCTCTTGCACCATCACTATCATCATCACCTCTTGCACCATCACTATCATCAACACCTCTTGCACCATCACTATCATCAACACCTCTTGCACCATCACTATCATCAACACCTCTTGCATCATCACTATCATCATCACCTCTTGCACCATCACTATCATCATCACCTCTTGCACCATCACTATCATCAACACCTCTTGCACCATCACTATCATCAACACTTCTTGCACCATCACTATCATCAACACTTCCTGCATCATCACTATCATCAACACTTCTTGCATCATCACTATCATCAACACCTCTTGCACCATCACTATCATCAACACCTCTTGCACCATCACTATCATCAACACCTCTTGCACCATCACTATCATCAACACCTCTTGCATCATCACTATCATCAACACCTCTTGCATCATCACTATCATCAACACCTCTTGCATCATCACTATCATCAACACCTCTTGCATCATCACTATCATCATCACCTCTTGCATCATCACTATCATCAACACCTCTTGCACCATCACTATCATCAACACCTCTTGCACCATCACTATCATCAACACTTCTTGCACCATCACTATCATCAACACCTCTTGCACCATCACTATCATCAACACTTCTTGCACCATCACTATCATCAACACTTCTTGCACCATCACTATCATCAACTCCTCTTGCACCATCACTTTCATCAACACTTCTTGCACCATCACTATCATCAACACTTCTTGCACCATCACTATCATCAACACTTCTTGCACCATCACTATCATCAACACTTCTTGCACCATCACTATCATCAACACTTCTTGCACCATCACTATCATCAACACTTCTTGCACCATCACTATCATCAACACTTCTTGCACCATCACTATCATCATCACCTCTTGCACCATCACTATCATCAACACTTCTTGCACCATCACTATCATCAACACCTCTTGCACCATCACTATCATCATCACCTCTTGCATCATCACTATCATCAACACCTCTTGCATCATCACTATCATCAACACCTCTTGCATCATCACTATCATCAACACCTCTTGCACCATCACTATCATCATCACCTCTTGCACCATCACTATCATCAACACCTCTTGCACCATCACTATCATCATCACCTCTTGCATCATCACTATCATCAACACCTCTTGCACCATCACTATCATCATCACCTCTTGCACCATCACTATCATCATCACCTCTTGCACCATCACTATCATCATCACCTCTTGCACCATCACTATCATCATCACCTCTTGCACCATCACTATCATCAACACCTCTTGCACCATCACTATCATCAACACCTCTTGCACCATCACTATCATCAACACCTCTTGCATCATCACTATCATCATCACCTCTTGCACCATCACTATCATCATCACCTCTTGCACCATCACTATCATCAACACCTCTTGCACCATCACTATCATCAACACTTCTTGCACCATCACTATCATCAACACTTCCTGCATCATCACTATCATCAACACTTCTTGCATCATCACTATCATCAACACCTCTTGCACCATCACTATCATCAACACCTCTTGCACCATCACTATCATCAACACCTCTTGCACCATCACTATCATCAACACCTCTTGCATCATCACTATCATCAACACCTCTTGCATCATCACTATCATCAACACCTCTTGCATCATCACTATCATCAACACCTCTTGCATCATCACTATCATCATCACCTCTTGCATCATCACTATCATCAACACCTCTTGCACCATCACTATCATCAACACCTCTTGCACCATCACTATCATCAACACTTCTTGCACCATCACTATCATCAACACCTCTTGCACCATCACTATCATCAACACTTCTTGCACCATCACTATCATCAACACTTCTTGCACCATCACTATCATCAACTCCTCTTGCACCATCACTTTCATCAACACTTCTTGCACCATCACTATCATCAACACTTCTTGCACCATCACTATCATCAACACTTCTTGCACCATCACTATCATCAACACTTCTTGCACCATCACTATCATCAACACTTCTTGCACCATCACTATCATCAACACTTCTTGCACCATCACTATCATCAACACTTCTTGCACCATCACTATCATCATCACCTCTTGCACCATCACTATCATCAACACTTCTTGCACCATCACTATCATCAACACCTCTTGCACCATCACTATCATCAACACTTCTTGCACCATCACTATCATCATCACCTCTTGCACCATCACTATCATCAACACCTCTTGCATCATCACTATCATCAACACCTCTTGCATCATCACTATCATCATCACCTCTTGCATCATCACTATCATCAACACCTCTTGCATCATCACTATCATCAACACCTCTTGCATCATCACTATCATCATCACCTCTTGCATCATCACTATCATCATCACCTCTTGGAGCGCCTCTCTTGCAGTTCCATCGGTTGGGGAACGTCCAGAAAGTTGATGCTGTTGCACCTCCCAGAAAACTCCGCTTTATTATATTTATTGGTATTATTATTATTATGCTTATTATTGTTATTGTTATTATTATTATTATTATTATTATTATGATTGTTATTGTTTTTGTTGTAACTGTTATTATTATAGTTGTTATTATTTTTATTACCATTGTTATCATTATCATCCTCATCTACCGATACACTACTGACAACTCTCCAGCCACCCTCACCGTAATCATCGACCATTCCATTATTCTTTTTGAAATCATTACTTCTATTCATATCATTATTTTCATTGTTGTTATTACTATTTCTATTCATACTTCTAGTATTTTTATTATTTTCATTGTAGTTATTATTATTGATTTTATTAATATTGTTGTTGTTATTGTTGTTATTGTTATTGTTGTTATTATTATTATTGTTGTTGTTGTTATTGTTGTTATTGATGTTGTTTCTCTCCAGCAACATGCTCATGGTCTTCCGGAAGCTCTCCCACCTCCTCCCACCTCCTCCTCCTCTGTGCTCCACAACCACCTTGCTGCCGACATCACTATTGTTATCATTATTATTATTATTATTATTATTATTATTATTATTATTATTATTATTATTATTATTATTATTATTATTATTATTATTATTATTATTATTATTATTATTATTATTATTATTATTATTGTTATTATTATTATTATTATTGTTATTATTATTATTATTATTATTATTATTATTATTATTATTATTATTATTATTATTATTATTATTATTATTATTATTATTATTATTTTTATTATTATTATTATTATTATTATTATTATTATTATTATTATTATTATTATTATTATTATTATTATTGTTATTATTATTATTATTATTATTATTATTATTATTATTATTGTTATTATGGTTTAACTTTCTTTTAATTTTATAGAAAGATGGGTTCGAAGCTCTAGATGTGGAATAAATTACGTCATCATCATCATCACCACCCCTCAAGGCACCCTGCCGTTGGCTGAAAGAAAGTGCTAGGAATCTGTTGTGATTGGCCAGACCTAGTTGACCTGGATTCTCATTGGTTGCTTCGTGACCTGGATGCTGCCTGACCTGATTATTAATGAAAGGTTGACCCAGATTAATTTGAATGTTTGACCTAGTTTTAGAGTTAATAGTGACGTCATGTTGGATTTTTCCTCCTCCTCCATCATCGCATCCATCCTGCCATTCCATCCATGAGTTCCGGAAGTAATCTGAGAAAGGGCGCATCTTTTTCCTGGCGAGAACGTTGCATTTAGTGTTTTTGGTCACAAATGGTCTAGAATCGTTTGCGATGCCAGCGCTATGTGGTTTCTTGTGGACATTTTGGTTTTTCGAGATAACGAAAGTTTCATTGTTATTTTGATTCTTTGGTTTTTCGTCGCCATTTTGATTTTTCCCTTTCCGGTTGGTGAAGCTGAGCTCAGATCTCGTTCGCCGGAAGTTCGATTGAGTGTCTTCTTCTTCTTCTTCTTCAAAGAAAAAGGAGGAAAGAGTTTTGTCCCAAAGATCCGAATAGTAATCTGTTTCCTGTTTGAAGCTGCTGCCTTCGCCACAGCCTCGAATTCCTTCTTCGAAAGTTGTTGCGTCTGTTGTTGTTGTTGTTGTTGTGTTAGTTGTTGTGTTAGTCGTTGCATAAATGTCGTAGTTGTTGTTTTTGTCATAGTTGTGGATTTTGTTTTTGTTGTTGTTGTTGTTATTGTTGTTGTTGTAACTCATTACGAACTCCACTACAGGCTCCATGTACAACTCCTCCACGACACTTTCTGCCTTGCAGTCTATGACGTCATAGAAGCACTCAACTACGTCACCAAAAAGCCTTTTACTATTATGATTATTCCTATTATGATTATGATGATGGTTATTATTATTGAAGTTGTTTAATTCGTTAGAGTGTCTGCCTACATAAGCGTTAGATACTTCCCCTTGGCAGTATCTCTCGTTAAGGACATTTTTGAAAATACAATTCCTATTATTTATATTATTTTGATTATTTTGATTATTATTCATATTATTATCATTATATTTATTATTATTTTTAACATTATTTATATTAAACCTATCATCATCATCATGACTGACACTCCTGACACCACCACCCTTCCCAACAAAGGCTGCTTTGAAGGCACTGCTGCAGTTCCTGGAGATTTTGTAGTGGTCCAGGTTTGCCACTAGTTCGTCGACACTTGCTTTCTCTACTCTCTCTCGAGTTTTTTCTTCTCCTTTTCTGATTTCTTCTTCTCTTTCTTTTTCTCTTTCTCCTCCTCCCAACTCATCACCTCCATCCTCCCCTCCATCTCCACCACTTCCTCCACTTCCATTTTTTTCTCCCCCTCTATTCTTTTTTCCACCCTCTCCTTTCCTTCCACCCTTCTCCTCCACTCCCCCCACACCACTGATTCTGTAAACTGAAAAGTCGATCTGTCTCTGGGCACTCGTTCCCACTTTTCGATCACGATCTTCATTTTTATTTGTATTTTTAATATCATTACTGTTAAAATGTTCATTATTATTGTTGTTTTTGTTTATAATATTAATATGTTTATTATTTATATTATTAGCTTTATGTTTATTATTTTTATTCTTAGCCGAATTATAAATAGATTTAATATCTTTATTGTTTCCATTGCTGACGACTTTCGCTTCAGTGGAAGGAGACGAACCACCCGTTTCATGCAGTTGTGGAAGTTGTGGAGTGGTTGTTGTGGCTGTGGTGGTTGTGGTTGTAGTAGCGGCTGTGGTTAACGTTTTTGTGGTCGTTGTGGTTATGGTGGCTGTAACACTTGTGGTTGTGGTGGCTGTGGTAGATGAGGAAGTGGTAGATGTGGATGTGGTTGATGTAGAAATGGAGGATGTGGCTGACAATGATTTCATAATGACTGCATCCATCATCCATTTTCCACTAATGCCCCCATCTCCACCTTCCTTCCTTTCATCTCCACCTTCCTTCCTTCCATCTCCACCTTCCTTCCTTCCATCTCCACCTTTCTTCCTTCCATCTCCACCTTTCCCGTTTCCGAAGTAAATTTTTAAGCTGAGGTCACGTGATGTCACCAAGCTGAGGTCACGTGATGTCATCAAGCTGAGGTCACGTGATGTCATCAAGCCAACTTGCATGTTGCCGAGAAGATCTCCACAGCCAGACGATGTGTGTCTTGTTATGGTTGTTGTTGTTGCTGGGTTAGTAGTAGTCTTAGTTGTTGTTGGGATTGTTGAGGTAGTTGTTGTGGTAGTTGTGTTTGCAGTAGTTTCAACACTTGGTGAAGTGGTTGTCTGTGTAGTTCCTATAAACGTTGTTGCAGTAGTTGTAGTTGATGTTGCAGTGAATTTTGTTGTAGTGGAAAGAATTATACTTTTAGATGTTGGTGGGATAGTTGTTGTTGGAGCTGTTGTTGTTGTAGTTGACGTACTGTTGAAAGAGGCACAAACTGCATTGAAAATCGTAATAAGAGTGTTGTTTGAAGTAGTTGTGTCAGTGACAGGTGTACTAGAAAAACAATGTGAATCCATTGGTTTCAAAGAGGTAGTTGTAGTATTAAGAGCAACAGCAAAATAAGTATTTATAGAAGAAGTTACAAAAGTATTAGTATCATAAGTAGTAGTACTACCAATTACTGTATTGCTAGTAGCTGTATTAGTAGTAGCTGCAGTAGCAGTAGTAGTAGTAGTGGTAGCAGTAGTAGAAGTAGTAGCAGTAGCAGTAGTAGTAGTAGTAGTAGTAGTAGTAGTAGTAGTAGTAGTAGTAGTAGTAGTAGTAGTAGTAGTAGTAGTAGTAGTAGTAGTAGTAGTAGTAGTAGTAGTAGTAGTAGTAGTAGTCGTCGTCGTAGGAGGGTGAGCGGCAAGGGAGGACGTGATGATGTACCAAGGAATTGTCTTCGAGAGCATCTCAGAGGACAATCTAGAAGTCGTTGTTGTCGTTGTTGTCGTATTTGTTTTGGTGGTGGGAGAAGGCGTTGTTTTAGTTGGTGTTGGTAATGGTGTTCTTGTTGTATTAGTAGTTGTTTTTGTTTTTGTTGTTTTTGTTGTTGTTGTTGTTGTTGTTGTTGCTGTTGTTGTTGTTGTTGCTGTTGTACTTGTCAAAGATGGAAAGGATGTTTGAGTTGTTGGTGCCTTGAAAAAAAGCGCTGAAAGAGACAGTGTGGTCATGGTAGTAGTTGTAGAAGTTGCTTTTACAAGTTAATGTTGCGGGGTTTGTTGTTATTGTTGTTGAAGTGGTTTTACTGTTTTAATAACTGTTGTTGTTAATGTTGTTGTTGTTGTTGTTGTTGTTGTTGTTGTTGTGCAATGGCGTTTGATCGAAAGGCAGAGAGAATGTGTGGCAAGAATTCCATCTATTCGAGCTCTCATTGCGACATCATCATCATCATCATCAACATCATCAACATAATCATCATCATCATCATCAACATCATCAACATCATCATCATCAACAGCTGACTGCCACTTCGGAGACAACCCTTGAAGTTTGTGGCTAATTGAGTCAGTCGTTGAGAGCAGAGTCAGAAACCTCTTTTATATAGGCACCTGAGTGGTTTAGAGGAGCAATTATGATTGATAGGGTTGTTAATCATGATGATGATTCATTGATGATGATAATGATAATTGATGCTTTTCATTTTTAGAACGTCTAAGAGCAATTAAGATGAATCGATGTAAACGAGGAAGACGATGATGGTTGCATGACAGAATCCCTTCTGGTTTATCAGAACTTACTGAATGATTAAGCATTATCAATCAGTGTTAACAGTAAATTCAACTAATACCCAATTAAGCCAATTAAGCCAATTAAGTCCATTAAGCGTCTGCTCTTTGATCGAGGTGATGAGCCTTTAATTATTTCTCAAAAATAAGTTTTTCTCGATATTAAGACTTAAAGAAAAAAAATATTTCACACTTTTTAAGATTGTATTTTTTACACACTTTTATTCAAATATTGTTTTTTTTAATGTTTATATATATTCAGATTTTATACATTTAAATAAAAGGCTCGTGTACCTATTTCTTTATTATTTTTTTTAAATAGCTTCTATTTCGCCTAAATCACACTCCATTGAACATTCTTCAATTAACTTGCCAAGTCTTTCCAAGCACTCGGATATAGGCGAGTTTATTGCCTTTGAATGGGACAAATCCTTCATCACAATTACCTCATCAACTCGCATCTCTACCACCCTGAATCAGCACTACCTTGATACCCGATTATTTCAGTTTTTTTAAAACATTTTTTGTTTTTGTGATTTATCAACAGTTTGATTGTTTCGGGTTTTCTGAAACGTTATTTGTTTTTATGATTTATCAACAATTCGATTACTTCGATTTAATCTTTTTATACGTTTCCGAAAAATCTTTTTAGTTTATAAACAGCATAAATCACCCGACAAGCCAAATGAGAATTCACGAATTGCTCGCGAAAATGATTGATTGAAAGTGCTTGTGTGGTTTGCAACGCAAGTCACAAACACAGGCACGAGCCAGTGTTCTAGTATTGAGAGAGGTGTTGGGGTGTGGGTGGATAGAGCTACTTAAGTTGGAGAGTTGAAGGTTCTTGACTGCTAACTGGCATAAGTGTTTGAGGGGCAGACACGTGGTTTTGTTTGTTTAAATTGAGTTTATTTAAAGACTTTTGAGTGTGAAGAGTGGTTTTATAATTAGTTTATTAATAAGTTGAATAAAATTATCTATTTTTATTATTTATTTATTAGAAAGTTATTTTATGAATTTATAAAAAAGTTATTTTTATTAATTTTTTAAAAAGTTATTTTAATTAAGTTATTAAATAGTTATTTAATTAATTTATTCCATAAATATTTTTTTAATTGATGCAGTTAATATAAATTTTTTCGATCTTCTGATGCTGTTATTAACTACATTTTAATCGTCTTTAAATTTTTTCATGGTTTCCCCATTTTGATATTTAAAACAAAAAACTCTGATAATTTATTTTTTCAACGAACAGAATGGAGGCGTGTGATGCGAATGAAGTAACACTTGTGTTATCATTGATAACTTTCTGTCAAAACATTAAATTCCAAGTTGGAAAAAAAACATTTTTTCGTGAAACATTTATTTACTTTTAAAAAACAATCCTAGGAATAAAAATAGAAAGCGTGAGCTTTTTTTGAATTCTGATGTTTTAAAAATTCGCAAAACAAAGAAAAAAAGTTTTTGAAATCGCATACATTTCAAAATGTTTATTTTTAAGTGTTTGAAGACACCAAACGTATTCTAGAATTGTAAAAGAACTTACTCAATAAGAGCCCAGTGATCCGAATTTGGACATGAAAATTAAAGTACTATAATTAATTAAGTAATCATATAAAATTATTATTTTTTGCCTATTAGGTATTGTAGATGCGTTAGCTACACTTTAGATTAATATTTATTCAAATTGGTACTATAGTTTATCTACAGTCAATTTTTAAAATCATGCAAAATCAACATTTTTGTTTTACTTGTTTGACCCAATGGAAACTGATACGACGCAGTAATTATGCTTTTATTTTTTTTAAAGTAAACAACACAATATAAAAAGTTACTTGCTTATAATTTACCCAGAAAAGCTACAAATGACATATAAATATGAATGTCCGATATCGGATCAGTGGGCTCTTACCCAATCATTTGCCTCTAGTTTCATACAGAACTCTTGGCTACCACTGGATTTAAATTTTGGTTTATTATTGTTCTCAAGTGTGGATAATACTGAAAAAAAACTTTTGAAAATTTTTTAGAATTTTTTTTTCTCATTTCGAGTGATCAGAATGTTCACGCAATAGGAATTGAAGGCATATATCGCTCCAATTGGCTGATTACAAGCCTACAGCATCGCTTTACAATTTGTCTGCACTACTGTTGTCAACTAAAAGAAAACAAACGAAGCCTTGTTTTTGACATTTTTTATACTTTAGACAATAAAAATAAATTATTTATAATTTTAATTTATTCAGTACCTATTTATGTATTTTAGCATAAATATTTGTTCACAGTTAATAAATAATCGAACCATGTTGGCAATATTGTTTTGAAAAAAAAGAGCCCAATGATCCATATTTGGACACATCACAAAAGCCATCAAATGTGAATAAATTTCAAGTTATGATTTCAGTTGTGATAATAAGGTCCCAAACTAAGCTGGAATTATGAATTACAACTTGATACATAGTATGGATCATGGGGCGGGCTCTTATGGGTTAATAAATGCCAAAAACAATAAAAAACTATTAAAAAAAACAATAAAACATTAATAAACTATGAAATACAAGCAATAAAAAATTAATAAGTTAAAACAAATCGACAAAAAAAGTTAATCAATGAAACATAAAATTAAAACTGAATCATTTGACACAGAAACACAACGGGCTCGTTGTCTCTGTTAGAAGTAAATCTCTTGATATATACCACGATTTATATTATAGTATACTCCTAAACACCCAAATATACTCGGGTATATCCCGACAATCCCCGATATACTTTCGTTATATTCCGATTTATGCTAATATTTACCGTTATTAACCGCTATATACCTTACACAACACCTAAGTACCACTTCAACAAGCCATCAAGGCCTATCCTCTTGTAGCGGTGCAGAAGTTAATAAATGTCCTTGTTGAGTTTTATTAATGACTTTTTTGAGATTTATTTATGACTTTGTTGAGATTTATTTATGACTTTGTTGAGATTTATTTATGACTTTGTTGAGATTTATTTTCTTCTCTAAGGTAGCGTTGATGCGCTTGGGCTCGATGATTTGTAATGTGGAACGTTGTTTCAATAATTGAGAAATGTCGAACTGAACAAAGGTGTGTGTGGTGGAACTCGAATTATTTTGTGTCTTTTTCACTTTTTATGTCCAAAAATTCACTTTTAATGTCGAAAAATTCACTTTTAATGTCGAAAAATTCACTTTTTCATTAACCACTTTTTCAAGACAGCAATCACATACAAACACATCAAGACAAACAACTAAGAAGAATAAAAAGAGAATGATTTATCTCACATTGAAAAACAGAACTTTTAGTGTTTCACTGTATGCTGTGGTATTTTATCTCGCTAATCTATTGACAAAGCCTGTCTTCAGATTTCCTCTTCCTGCCAATCCATCACCTTTCTTACTTATATCTTCTTCGATTTCGAAGCAACAAATACTTTTCCAATCTGAATATTTAGAAGCACTCACGCATCACAGATTCTTTTTCAAATGCTTTTTTATTAAGTTTTCTAAGAAAAATTTAAGCGAAAAAGAATCGCTTTCGAATAACTCATAAATTTGTGTTTTTCAAGATTTTTTCTGGCGTTTTAAATAGTTTTTATTGTTTTCCTTCGACCTTCAAAAGTCAGGAAAAGTATGCATTACAAGTTTTATTGGGTCTTCTTGTGTGAACTAAAAAATTTTAAAATTGAAACATTAAAATATGTTAATTTTGAATGCCAAAATTCGAATTGATGATGTTGAAAAAAAGAAAACTGATTTATTAGTTTAATTTCAAAAAGTAAACTTAGTATTTTAAGTATAAATCATTTTAATGGACCCGTTTTTTCAATTATTTTTTTAATGACCTCTATTTTTTTTTTCATTTCAATATAACCTGCTTTGCACCTTATCAGTGTTCCTATGATATTTTTTTCGATTTTTTTTCTTCTTATTCATATTATTAGTGTTATTTTAATTTTAATTTTATTATTCTTAATATTTTTATTATCCATTTTATTATTTCTATTTTTCTTATTCTTATTCATATTCGTCTCATTTCCTCACGGTGCATCTAAACGTGCACAGCTGAGTGATATCCAATACAGGTGAACTCACATTTATTCGCCTCTAATTATTTGGTATATTCCTATGTTTATTTGTTATTACTATTATGTTTATTTATTATTGCTATTATGCTTATTTATTATTGTTATTATGTTTATTTAGTATTATTAATGTTATGATTATTTATTATTATTATTCGTTTTATTCTGCTTATTGTTTTTTCATTGATTCTGTGTATTGTTTAGTTTTTATTTTTATTTTTCTCAATAGATAACATATTTCTACTTTAGCCTTCACCAAAATTCCAACACAAACATTATTTTTTGCCATTCCAAAGCATTTTTCCCCAAACCTATTTTTTGAGGCTCTAAATCCATAATTTTTATTTTCATTAATTGCCACTTGAAGCTTTCTGAAAGTTTTCCATTATGTGTAATGGGATATTTGAGGGTCTCTGTGTGTGGGTTTATATTTTGGCTTGCGATTAATTGGTGGAATTATTCAATCGTTCGTCAGAATATTTATAACAGAACACGATTATACAATGAAAACAGAATTATTTGAATAACACGTCTCGTGAACTTTACTTTACATTCATGAAAAGCTTTTTTGATAGAAGTCAGTATAATTTTTATTCGATTTTTGGAATTTTTATTAATAAACTAAGGTATTCGTTTCGTTAAAGACCTTGCAACTAGCAGTAGTAGTAGTAGTAGTAGTAGTAGTAGTAGTAGTAGTAGTAGTAGTAGTAGTAGTAGTAGTAGTAGTAGTAGTAGTAGTAGTAGTAGTAGTAGTAGTAGTAGTAGTAGTAGTAGTAGTAGTAGTAGTAGTAGTAGTAGTAGTAGTAGTAGTAGTAGTAGTAGTAGTAGTAGTAGTAGTAGTAGTAGTAGTAGTAGTAGTAGTAGTAGTAGTAGTAGTAGTAGTAGTAGTAGTAGTAGTAGTAGTAGTAGTAGTAGTAGTAGTAGTAGTAGTAGTAGTAGTAGTAGTAGTAGTAGTAGTAGTAGTAGTAGTAGTAGTAGTAGTAGTAGTAGTAGTAGTAGTAGTAGTAGTAGTAGTAGTAGTAGTAGTAGTAGTAGTAGTAGTAGTAGTAGTAGTAGTAGTAGTAGTAGTAGTAGTAGTAGTAGTAGTAGTAGTAGTAGTAGTAGTAGTAGTAGTAGTAGTAGTAGTAGTAGTAGTAGTAGTAGTAGAAGTAGCAGTAGTTTTAGTAGTAGTAGTAGTAGTAGTAGTAATAGTATTACCACTACCACCACCAAAATTATCACTACTACTACCACTACCACCCCCACAATCACCACTTATACTACCACCACTACCACTACCACTACTACTCCTACCACCACTACCATAACCACCACCACCACTACCACAACCACCACCACCACTACCACCACCACTACCACAACCACAACCACCACCACCACTACTACCACTACAACAAAGTTCGAATACTTAATCTATTTATATCGTTATCTGCTTATCGAAGCGACTTTCTGATTGGGTTTCACAGTGCAAACTCTGGGACGACCTACATTGGCAGCTGCCCGAGCCACTAACTCCTGCTATCTAACTCACGATCACTTCTCGGATGAACAAGAATGTGCATGTTAAGAAGTTATAATGGATGGATAGTTGGATGGATGGATGGATGGATAGATGAATGCATGGATGGGTGCATGGATGGATACATGCATGAAGTGGTGGATGAACTGATGAATGAATGGAGCGTGGAGAGATTGATGGATAAGATCAAAAACAAAATGATTTTTTATCAACAAATAAACAGAAAGATGGAAAATCTTGAAGAATATCTCAGGGCAATAAGAATCTTTGATTATGCCTCTCCTGCAAGAACATGAGCTCACATGCTTTTATGCAATCCTTAACCTACATTCCACTTTTGAATTTCCAAAGATATAAAAGTTGTTTATTTTCCGAATTAACTTTTCTTTGTTGTTTTTGTTACGTCATCATATTGCCTTTGACGTCACTATCGAGCTGACGTGCACACGCTATTTATTTATTTAGAAACTCTCTAGTGTGTCAGATTTTCAAAATGTAGAGAAAAAAAAAATCGAAATAAAGTTTATAAAAAAAGATATCAGAAATAAAATTAATTGTGAAAATTAGGAAATTATATTTTAAATGAAAAATGGATTTTTGAAATAAAATGTAAAAAAAAGATTTTTTAAATAAAATTTCTACAAAAATAAAATAATTTCGAGATACATTTAACGACGAAATGTCGTTTTAGGAATCGAATTTGAAATCCGTATTTGAATAATTCAGAAGTGTTAGAAGTGTGATGAATGAGAGAAACGATAGATGAATTGATGAGCAACTAAATGAATGAAATGAGGGAGAAATGAATGAATGAATGAAATAATTAATAAATAAATGAATTGATGGATATGTAAATGAATTGATGGATATGTAAATGAATAAATGGATGAATTGTCAGATAAATGAATAAATGGATAAATGAATGAATGTGAGCTTATCAGAATGACCGATACTGATAAAGCTCCAATAAAACCCTCGAGACAAGAGCCAAGTCTTTCCTAACTTCTTGTCGTTTGCTTGTCATTTCAAATCAATGGATTTGAAGCCAATCTTCCTGTGCTTTGTGCTAATTATTATTTTAGTTTTATTATTTTTAATTGTTATAAAAAATTTTTTTATATACTTGTGATTGTTAACAATCTTTAACAGTAGTTTTGTCCCGTGACAACCGTTGCTGTTATCAAAAGAACCCTCTCAGTTTCCGTTTATTAATACTTTGTTTTGTTTTTTTGTTTTTTTATTTTTATGTTTTTTAGTTGCACCGACTACAAATGAAAGCGAAAAATGTTTTTGTTTGCTTGCACTCAACGATCACTGCAACAAAGAAACGCCTAACTTTTCTTCATACTTCACATTTTTGGTCACTTTTATTTAATTTCATTAATTAAAATATTATTTAAATTCGCGAAAAATAATTTCTAATTTACTTTCACCGTTTTTAGCATATCCTTTGCATCACATCTTACAAACTTGTTAAATTTAAAAGGACATATTAATTAGAGATGGGTACCCGAGTACCCGTTTTAATAGGCAGAATATTCGCGTAGTGAATTTTGGAGCTCTAGCCATCCATAATATAAATATATAAAATAAAAATCAATGGTAAAAATGGATTCACTAAAACATTAAAACTTAATATTAATATATCAATTATATTAACATATCAATAATATTAACACATCAATAATATTAACATATCAATAATATTAACATATCAATAATATTAACATATCAATAATATCAACACATAGAAAATACCAAATAGGGATTCCCAAAAACTTTAAAGCTTCAACTGACCAGGAGAAATTGGCAGAGTGGTTGGTACCTGCTATTCGTTCCCAGAGCAGTAATACGGCAGGAATAGCAGAATAAACTCGATCAGGAAGTCTCAAAGAATCCTCTTGATTGATTTTATAGGAATTAAAACTAATTTTGTTGTTTATATTTTGTACTTAATTAAATTAGTTTTATCTTTCTTTTTATTATCATTTCCATCAAGTCTTTTCATTAAAATTAAAAAGATTAAAAAATAAATAAAAGCAACTTTAATGATTGTGTTAAAAACCTTGAGTACGAGTCTAACTTTAAGAATTAAACTGTTGATTTTGTTTCTTATTCATCAAAAAATGAATATTATAGATCTATTTTGAAACTCAGTTTTTATATATTCCAGTATTTTTCTCATATAATAGAGTGTATTTTCTTTTTAAAACTCTTTTTACGTACTGAAAACTTTTTGTCTTGAATAATTTTTTCCATTAATCTATAACAGGAGCAAGATATATACATTCAAACTACATGATCATCAGTCATACACATGTATAAGCGCACATGAAAGTATGTGTGTATATGTGTGTCTATGTGCTATTTATGTGTGGTTGTATGTGTGTGTTTATGTGTTTCTATATGTCTATGTGAGTCTATATATGTCTATGTGGGTCTATATATGTCTATGTGGGTCTATATATGACGACGAATCACAAAGATCGAGTTTCATTAACCAAGAAAACTTTGAAACTCTAAAAAATTATTGGACATTTTTTCAAACAAAGTGCAAGGAAAAAAAGTTAAATTTGTTTGCTTCATTGGCCAAATAAACTTGCCTAAATTGGAGGATAAATCGAAGCTTACACGCTAATGCACACAGATTATGAAGCAAACATTTATGCAGGCAAACACACACATACACATTCACATACAGAACAATATACATTTATATAGAATAAACATACTTATATATTTGTATATCGCAAAGAAAAACCCGCACACACGCACATTCCCTTTCCATATATGTTTCTATGCCATTGCAGGCTTTTCGTTTGGAAGCGACTCTTTTAAAAGTAGTCTTCGAATAATTTTGCGCAAAAAAATTGAAAAGTATTTTCAAGATTTACTCTTTGAAATTAAACTTTAGTTTGATTCTCTAAATTTGAAAAAAGGTTAGGATAATAAAAATGGAGTTGAAAAAATAGTAATTAATCCTTTAAATGATGTTTCATAGTTTTTAAAAATTCAAATTTATTTCATAAAATCTATAATTAATTTATAATTATAATAAAAGTAGCGAATAATTAATAGTGGTGTCAAGGATGGCGACTAAAGAGATGTTGGTGAGACTGCTGGTTGTCTCCTTGGTGCATTCTCTTTGTCAGTCTGCCAGTCTGTCTACCCCTCTCTATGAGTTGGACCAGGTAGGTGCATGTAGGATGGATGCATGGATGCATGAATGGATGCATGGATGGATGCATGAATGCATGGATGCATAGTTGCATGGATGCATGGACGGATAGATAGATTGATATATGAATAGAAAAATTGATGGGCAGATAGATGGATGGATTGATGGAAAGATGGATGGGTGAATCGATGGCTGAATAAGTTATGAAGTTACCGGTTTGTATTTAGATTGATGGTTATGAATAGGCTTGATTGGTTGATGAGTAGATTTTCAAGTAGATGGATAAACAAAAACAAATAGTTGAAAAGATTTTCAAATTAATCTAAAGGCGATTCAAATTGGCTTTGATTGATCCATTGGCGCAAGGATAGGTGGATGAAGGAACGGAAAGATGGATGAAGAAATGGATGAATGAGTCTATCAGACGAGCTAAAAACTAAAAAATTAAAATGCTTTTGAGCAAAAACAAAAAACATTCAAAGTGTTAAGAAAAACTTTATAAAAAATATTTAAATATTTTCAACAGTTTTTTATACACATTTGTAATTATCATTTTATACGAAAACTACCTAGTAATATTCTAAAATGTCTTTTTCCCAAAGCAAAATGTATAATCACCAAGACTAAGTTTGGGAGATGGATATGGGGGGTAGAGACTAGCGTAAGAAATGTCGTAGTACATGGTGAAACAGCCTGGAGTACATTCTGGGAAAGAGAGGCTAAGGTCATGATAGACTTTATGATTAGGACATTAGAGGGGAAAGATATAGTAGGAAGAGTAGGTAGAGCATGTGTAGAGGAGATAGGTAAGAAATCTAAATGGTGGAGAGGTGTAGCCAACTTAGGAAAAAAATTGGATGTGGAGGTTATGAGCAGTACGTGGAGGAAAAGGCGCACGAGCAAGAGTGTTTATGATGGGCGTTTCAGAAAGAGAGGTCGGAGGGATGAGGGAAAGGGAGCTGGTGAAGAGCATCCAACAAAAGGGAAGGGAGGAATGGGGGAATAAGATACAGGAAAGTGAAAGATTGAGAAGATACCGTGAGGAGAAGTCAGAAAGCAGGAAGTTGGAAAAATATGTAGATGGTTCAGATGGAGCAAAAGTTAGGATGATGTGTAGGGGGGATAGCTTGACGGTAAGGAATAATGAAATTGTGCGCTGGAAGTATGAGAAGGAGGATAGGAAGTGTGTTTGTGGGAAGGAAGAGAATGAGAGGCACGTTTTGCTGGAGTGTGGGTTATATGAAGAGAGGAGAGAAGAATGGCTGACGGTTTGGAGAAGGGAGCGTGGAAAACAGGACCCGATGGAAGGGGTCCTTGGTTACCAGGAAGAGGATTGGAGGATGGAAGAAGTGGTGCTGAGAAGTGTGGGAGCAATCTGGAGACAGAGGGAGAGGAGAGAAAGGGGGAGATGAAGAAAAAGATTTGAAGTGTCGAGACAAAGGCACTATAAATACTACTACTACTACTACTACTACTACTACTACTACTACTACTACTACTACTACTACTACTACTACTACTACTACTACTACTACTACTACTACTACTACTACTACTACTACTACTACTACTACTACTACTACTACTACTACTACTACTACTACTACTACTACTACTACTACTACTACTACTACTACTACTACTACTACTACTACTACTACTACTACTACTACTACTACTACTACTACTACTACTACTACTACTACTACTACTACTACTACTACTACTACTACTACTACTACTACTACTACTACTACTACTACTACTACTACTACTACTACTACTACTACTACTACTACTACTACTACTACTACTACTACTACTACTACTACTACTACTACTACTACTACTACTACTACTACTACTACTACTACTACTACTACTACTACTACTACTACTACTACTACTACTACTACTACTACTACTACTACTACTACTACTACTACTACTACTACTACTACTACTACTACTACTACTACTACTACTACTACTACTACTACTACTACTACTACTACTACTACTACTACTACTACTACTACTACTACTACTACTACTACTACTACTACTACTACTACTACTACTACTACTACTACTACTACTACTACTACTACTACTACTACTACTACTACTACTACTACTACTACTACTACTACTACTACTACTACTACTACTACTACTACTACTACTACTACTACTACTACTACTACTACTACTACTACTACTACTACTACTACTACTACTACTACTACTACTACTACTACTACTACTACTACTACTACTACTACTACTACTACTACTACTACTACTACTACTACTACTACTACTACTACTACTACTACTACTACTACTACTACTACTACTACTACTACTACTACTACTACTACTACTACTACTACTACTACTACTACTACTACTACTACTACTACTACTACTACTACTACTACTACTACTACTACTACTACTACTACTACTACTACTACTACTACTACTACTACTACTACTACTACTACTACTACTACTACTACTACTACTACTACTACTACTACTACTACTACTACTACTACTACTACTACTACTACTACTACTACTACTACTACTACTACTACTACTACTACTACTACTACTACTACTACTACTACTACTACTACTACTACTACTACTACTACTACTACTACTACTACTACTACTACTACTACTACTACTACTACTACTACTACTACTACTACTACTACTACTACTACTACTACTACTACTACTACTACTACTACTACTACTACTACTACTACTACTACTACTACTACTACTACTTACTACTACTACTACTACTACT